>JARQOD010007507.1:0-38648 GCA_033576555.1 Oophaga sylvatica | reverse complement strand
ATACTGACAATTCTGTCCTTAGTTGATGCTATAGCCTAATGTAAGTGTTCCGCAGTCAAAGTCATGATGTCAAATGAACACTTATTCAATATCTGTTCAAATTTCTGAGAATATTCAACTGAGTCACTGAACAAGGTGGGGAAAAGTGAAACCCTCAAGCCACAAGGTATCCTGTTGATACGAAGGTACTCGGTTAATGTAGCATAATGAAGTTCATAGCTGATTTGGTGACGCAACTCTCTCTCCAGGTCCCTCCCTCTGGCTTCACTCGGGGGATTTTCAAGAAATCACTGGGAAGATGTAACTTGGACAGAATGTTATTTGTCTCATCGGGATGATTTGAAAAAGTTACGGAAGGGTGGTGACAGCGTACACATGTATAGGTGAACAGAATAGAAAATATAACGTGGCACTGGTTTGAGTGGTGCCTAAGTAGAATCCCAACCTGTGAATAATATCAAAAGAAAACTTGGCACTCAACTTTTGATGATTATGAAAATTTTTATGCAGTCCAAAATCAACAACGTTTCGGTCCCCCAGAGTGGACCTTCATCAAGTACTGCAACAAATGTGTATCATATACAATAAGTAAACAACATATCTCAAACACATGACACTATGAACATGAGACTAAAAATGAGACAAATAAATATAAATATCAAAACTGAAAAACAATTGATAGCCAATCTGGCATCATGTACATGCTTAAAGTAGAAAAGAGAAGTTGGGAAGGAAAATAGAGGTATGGGGATATCTACCGACTGCTCAGTGTAAGCACAATCCAATATGTTGGGATAGAAACCAGCCTGAAAATATTAACCCCTTACTGCCATCGGACGTACTATCCCGTCCATGGTACCTGGGCACGTATGACCATGGACGGGATAGTACGTCCCGTGCGATCGGACGCGAGCGCAGCCGATCGCGGCCGGGTGTCAGCTGATTATCACAGCTGACACCCAGCACTATGTGTCAGGAGCGGTCACGGACAGCTCCCGGCACATTAACCCCTGGCACACCACGATCAAACATGATTGCGCTGTACCAGGGGGCACAGGGGAGGATCGCGCAGGCAGGGGGCTCCCTGCGCGCTCCCCTGAGACCCTCAGAGCAGCGCGATGTGTCGCGCTGTTCCGAGGGTCCGTCCTCCCTCCAGGTCCCCGGATCCAAGATGGCGCCGGGGTCCTGCAGGGAGGCGGCTTCCTCAGTGCCTGCTGAGAGCAGGCACTGAGAAGCCTGCAGCACTGCCAGAGCGATCGCTGGTGTAACAGAGTGCTTTGCACACTGTCACACCAGCGATCTGCTAAAATACTGTGATGTCCCACCCTGAGACAAAGTAAAAAAGTAAAAAAAATGAAAATAAAAAGTGGTAAAAAAAATCATAAAAAAAAAAATATATTCCCCAATAAATTCATTTCTTCCTGTAAAATAAAAAAAACAAAACAATAAAAGTACACATATTTGGTATCGCCGCGTCCGTAACGACCCCCTCTATAAAACTATCCCACTATTTAACCCCTTTAGTGAACCCCTTAAACATGGTACCGCTGAAAACGTCATCTTGTCCAGCAAAAAACGAGCCGTCATACAGCATCATCAGCGAAAAAATAAAAAAGTTATAGCTCGCAGAATAAAGCGATGCAAAAATAATAATTTTTTAGATAAAATTGCTTTTATTCTATAAAAGCCCCAAAACATAAAAAATGATATAAATGAGTATCGCCGTAATCGTACTGACCCGAAGAATAAAACTGCTTTATCAATTTTACCACACGCGAAACGGTATAAACGCCTCCCCCAAAAGAAATTCATGAATTGCTGATTTTTGTTCATTCTAACCTCCCAAAAATCGAAATAAAAAGCGATCAAAAAACGTCACATGCTCAAAAATGGTACCAATAAAAACGTCACCTCGTCCCGCAAAAAATAAGACCTCACATTACTCTGTGGGCCAAAATATGCAAAAATTATAGCTCTCAAAATGTGGTGATGCAAAAAACTACTTTTTGCAATAAAAAGCGTCTTTTAGCGTGACAGCTGCCAATCACAATAACCCCCTATAAATAGTAAATCAAACCCCCTTTATCACCCCCTTAGTTAGGGAAAAATAATAAAATTAAAAAAATTTATTTATTTCCATTTTACCATTAGGGTTAGGGTTGCGGCTAAAGTTAGGGTTAGGGTTGGCGCTAACGTTAGGAATAGGGTTAGGGTTGGGATTAGGGTTAGGGGTGTGTTAGGGTTAGGTTTGTGGTTAGGGTTGGGACTAGGGTTAGGGGTGTGTTGGGGTTAGGATTGGAGTTAGAATTGGGGAGTTTCTGCTGATTAGGCACATCAGGGGCTCTCCAAATGTGACATGGCATCTGATTTCAATTCCAGCCAATTCTGCGTTGAAAAAGTCAAACGGTGCTCCTTCACTTCTGAGCTCTGCCATGCGCCCAAACAGTAGTTTACCCCCACATATGGGGTATCAGCGTACTCTGGACCCCAAGCGTTATTGTGCAATTTGTCCTATTTCTTCTGTTATCCTTGGGAAAATAAAAAACTGGGGGCGAAAATATCATTTTTGTAAAAAAAAAATGATTTTTTTGTTTTTACGACTGTATGTTATAACCTTCTGTGAACCACTTGGGGCTTCATAGCGCTCACCACACATCTAGATAAGTTCCTTGTGGGGTCTATTTTCCAAAATGGGGTCACTTGTGGGGGGTTTCCACTGTTTAGGCGCATCAGGGGCTCTCCAAATGCGACATGACGCCCCCAGACCATTCCATCAAAGTCTGTAATCCAAAATGTCACTACTTCCCTTCCGAGGCCTGACGTGCGCCCATACAGTAGTTTTCTCCCACATGTTGGGTATCAGCGTACTCAGGACAAATTGGACAACAACTTTTGGGGTCCAATTTCTCCTGTTACCCTTTTGAAAATAAAATATTTGGGGCGAAAAAATCATTTTTGTAAAAAAAAAAGGAATTTTTATTTTTACGGCTGTACGCTATAAACTTCTGTGAAGCACTTCGGGCTTCAAAGTGCTCACCACACATCTAGATAAGTTCCTTGTGGGGTCTATTTTCCAAAATGGGGTCACTTTTGGGGGGTTTCCACTGTTTAGGCGCATCAGGGGCTCTCCGAATGCGACATGACGCCCCCAGACCAATCCATCAAAGTCTGCAATCCAAAACGTCACTACTTCCCTTCCGAGCCCCGACGTGCGCCCATACAGTAGTTTACTCCCACATATTGGGTATCAGCGTACTCAGGACAAATTGGAAAACAACTTTTTGGGTCCAATTTCTCCTGTTACCCTTGTGAAAATAAAATATTGCGGGCAAAAAAATCATTTTTGTTAAAAAAAAAAAGATTTTTTATTTTACGGCTGTACGTTATAAACTTCTGTGAAGCACTTTCGGGTTCAAAGTGCTCACCACACATCTAGATAAGTTCCTTGTGGGGTCTATTTTCCAAAATGGGGTCACTTGTGGGGGGTTTCCACTGTTTAGGCACATCAGGGGCTCTCCAAATGCAACATAACGCCCCCAGACCAATCCATCAAAGTCTGCAATCCAAAACGTTACTACTTCCCTTCCGAGCCCCGACGTGCGCCCATACAGTAGTTTACTCCCACATATTGGGTATCAGCGTACTCAGGACAAATTGGACAACAACTTTTGGGGTCCAATTTCTCCTGTTACCCTTGTGAAAATAAAATATTGGGGGCAAAAAATCATTTTTGTAAAAAAAAAAAAAAAGATTTTTTATTTTACGGCTGAACGTTATAAACTTCTGTGAAGCACTTGGGGGTTCAAAGTGCTCACCACACATCTAGATAAGTTTCTTGAGGGGTCTAGTTTCCAAAATGGTGTCATTTGTGGGGGGTTTCCACTGTTTAGGCAGATCAGGAGCTCTCCAAACACGACATGGCATCCAGACAATTCTGCGTTGAAAAAGTCAAACGGCGCTCCTTCCCTTCCAAACTCTGTCATGCACCCAAACAGTGGTTTACCCCCACATATGGGGTATCAGCGTACTCAGGACAAATTGCACAATAACTTTTGGAGTCTTGTTACCCTTGGGAAAATAAAAATTGGGGTGAAAAGATCAATTTTGTGGAAAAAATATGATTTTTTAATTTTACGGCTCTACGTTATAAACTTGTGTGAAGCACTTGGGGGTTCAAATTGCTCACCAAAGATCTAGATAAGTTCCTTAGGGGGTCTAGATTCCCAAATGGGGTCACTTGTGGGGGGTTTCCACTGTTTAGGCACATCAGGGACTCTCCAAATGCAACATGGCGTCTAATCTCAATTCCAGCCAATTTTGGTTGGAAAAAGTCAAATGGTGCTCCTTCCCTTCCGAGCTCTGCCGTGCGCTCAAACAGTGATTCCCCCCCACATATGGGGTATCAGCGTACTCAGGACAAATTGGACAACAACTTTTGAGGTCCAATTTCTCCTGTTACCTATGGGAAAAAAAAAAAATTAGTGACTAAAAGATAATTTTTGTGGGAAAAAAATAGGATTTTTTATTTTCATGCCCGGGCATTATAAACTTGTGTGAAGCACTTGGAGGTTCAAAGTGCTCACCAAAGATCTAGATAAGTTCCTTAGGGGGTCTAGCTTCCAAAATTGGGTCACTTTTGGGGGGTTTCCACTGTTTAGGCTCATCTGGGGCACTACAAGCGGAACATGACCCCCATCAATGTTTGCATTCCAAAACGTTACTGCTTCCTTTCCAAGCCCTGCCATGCGCCCAAACAGTTTCTCCCCCCCACATATTGGGTATCAGCGTACTCAGGACAAATTGGACAACAACTTTTGGGGTCCAATTTCCTTGGGAAAAATCAAAAATTTGGGACTAAAAAATCATTTTTGTGGAAAATTGTTTTTTTTTTTTTTCACACCCAGGCATTATAAACTTTTGTGAAACACTTTGGGGTTCCAAGTGCTCATAACAGATCTAGATAAGTTTCTTAGGGGTCTAGTTTCCAAAATGGTGTCACATGTGGGGGGTTTTCACTGTTTAGGCGCATCAGGGGCTCTCCAAACACGACATGGCGTCCAATCTCAACTCCAGCCAATTTTAGTTTGAAAAAGTCAAACGGCGCTCCTTCCCTTACGAGCTCTGCCGTGTGCCCAAACAGTGGTTTTCCCCCACATATGGGGTATTGGCATACTCAGGAGAAATTGCACAACAACTTTATCTGTCCATTTTCTCCTTTTACCCTTGTGAAAATAAAAAAAAGTTTCTAAAAGATCATTTTTGTGGCTAAAAAGTTAAATATTCATTTTTTCCTTCCACGTTGCTTCAGCTCCTGTGAAGCACCTGAAGAGTTAATAAAATTCTTGAATGTGGTTTTGAGTACCTTGAGGGGTGCAGTTTTTAGAATGGTGTCACTTTTGGGTATTTTCTGCTATATAGACCCGTCAAAGTGACTTCAAACGTGAGGTGGTCCCTAAAAAAATGGCTTTGTAAATTTTGTTGTAAAAATGAGAAATCACTGGTCAACTTTTAACCCTTATAATTTCATAACAAAAAAAATTTTGGTTCCAAAATTGTGCTGATGTAAAGTAGACATGTGGGAAATGTTATTTCTTAACTATTTTGTGTGACATATTTCTCTGTTTTAAGGGAAAAAAATTCAAAGTTTGAAAATTGCAAAATTTTCAAAATTTTCGCCATATTTGCGTTTTTTTCAAAAAAAAAACGCAAGGTATATCGAAGAAATTTTACCACTAACGTGAAGTACAATATGTCACGAGAAAACAATCTCAGAATCGCGAAGATCCGTTGAAGCGTTCCGGAGTTATAACCTCATAAAGAGACAGTGGTCAGAATTGTAAAAATTGGCCTGGTCATTAACGTGCAAACACCCTTGGGGGTGAAGGGGTTAAATAATGAACCTGAGTGGTCATGAATGCTAGATTGTGGTAAGTATCCCAGGTAAGTGAACGTACACCTTCAAGAGATATAATGAAATGGTCAGTAGGTAATTTGACTCTATAGGGACAAATAAATTGATTAACATTATTATTATTATTATTATTATTAATATTTATTTCTATAGCGCCATTGATTCCATGGTGCTGTACATGAAAAGGGGTTACATACAGATTACAGATATCACTTACAGTAAACTAACAATCACAGACTGCTATAGAGCGGAGAGAGGACCCTGCTCTTGCGGGCTTACATTCTACAGGATGGTGGGGAAGGAGACAGCAGGTTGGGGGGTTGCAGCAGCTCCAGTGAATGTGAGGCGGTAGCTCCAGTAGTGGTGAGGAGGCAGCGGGGATCATTGCAGGCTGTAAGCTTTCGTGAAGAGGTGGGTTTTCAGGTTCCTTCTGAAGGATCCGAGTGTAATGTATGTAGTACAGTTCATATAGCGTCTTGTGCTTGGGTGCGATGAACATACATGAGACACAGGTTTGATATAGAAAAGTCCTGTATTACTTCATACAAGTTGGCAGAAATAGTCACACAGTTTGCAGACACAGAAACAGGAGACACAGCAGGCCAGAGTAATCCAAGCTCAGCAATCACTCTCCAATACAGATTCAGGATCTTCTTCTCTGTTACCGTAAGTCCATGCAAACGTGGGTCTTTCAAAGAGCAGGGTTCAGAGTCCACAAGTGCTTCAGAGTTCCTCAGTAGGAATAGCTGGAGTACAAGGTCCAAGGCTTACAGGAGTCAAGTCACAGGTTCACTGCAGGCTAGATTCTGAAACACTGATTGCTCAGCTGTGGCTGCTTAAGAAGCAAAGGAGAGAATCAGGGCGGGAACATGCAAGCTGGAAACTCCATTTTGACTGAGGGCAAGATAGCTGCAGTAAGACAGAAAGTAAAATGGCCTGAGTTTCAGGAATATATACATAGAACCTTACATTACTCCCCCCTTAAGGACAACCTCCGGATGACCTCAGACCAGGCTTGTGTGGGTACCTCTGATGAAACTGACGGAGCAAGCGAGGAGCATTAACGTTATTGACCGGTTCCCATGAGTTGTCCTCCACTGGGTAGCCCTGCCATTTAATCAGATATTGTAACTGATTTCTATACAACCTGGAATCTAAAATCCTTTCCACCACAAATTCTTCCTGACCATCGACTAGCACTGGGTCAGGGCAAGGAGAGGAACATCCAGGAAACGTATTGGGTGTCGCAGCCTTTAGTAGGGATACATGAAAGACAGGGTGGATTCTCATAGTTCTGGGCAGTTGAAGACGACAAGCAACGGCACTTATAATTTTACTGATTTTATAGGGTCCAATGTACTTATGTCCCAACTTAGACGATGGAATCCTTAACTTAAGATTTCTGGTTGACAGCCAGACCAAGTCTCCTACCTTGAAAGCTGGTGCAGGTTTACAAAATTTATCTGCTGCTTTCTTGTACCTTTCTTGAGCCGATTCCAGATTTTCCTTTAGAAGATCCATATTCTTCTGTAAAGACGTGATTCTTTCAGCCACTGCTGGTAAAGGCGTTTCTATGGGAAATCGTGGTAGAATGTTAGGATGATAACCTAGATTAGAGTAAAAAGGAGACTGTTTAGTGGAGGCACTCTGAGAGTTGTTATACGAGAACTCAGCTAATGGAAGTAGATCCACCCAATCATCCTGTAGGTGGCAGATAAAGCAGCGGAGATACTGCTCCAGGGTTTGATTGGTTCGTTCGGTCTGTCCATTAGTCTGGGATGAAAAGCAGAAGAAAGGTTTACTTTAATGTCCAATGCTGCACAGAAATTTTGCCAAAACCTAGAAGTGAATTGCACCCCTCGATCCGAAATAACCTCATCCGGTACTCCATGTAAGCGAAACACATCTTTAATCATCAAATCTGATGTCTGTTTTGCAGTGGGTAAGCCGACACAAGGGATAAAATGAGCTGCCTTTGTTAGACGGTCAACCACCACTAGAATGGTGTTCTTCCCCTGAGAGGTTGGTAACTCCACAATGAAGTCCATAGAAATGGATCCCCACGGGCGGGACGGGGTGGGAAGAGGCTGTAACAGACCAGTTGGTGAGGAGCGAGGTGTTTTGCATCTTGCACAGACCTCACATGAAGTGACATAATTCAAAACATCCTTCCTGCAAGTGGGCCACCAAAAGAAACGAGAAAGAAATTCCTGTGTCTTTAGAATTCCTCTATGCCCAGCTATCTTGGAATCGTGAATGAGTTGCAATACTCTCAATCTGACTGTTTCAGGAATATACAGGCGTTGTCCCTGAATCCACACACCATTCTTAAAGACAAGACTTACGTCCCTTGGGGGTTGTGCCAAAAAGGAATCCGCATGGTATGCTTCCTTGATGTCCTTAAGTAGGTCTTGATTATGAATTACTCCTAGGAATCTAAAGTCAGGAAGAATAGTCTTAGGAGGAGTAATTGGACGTGTCTCTGCTGAGTAAATCCTAGAGAGTGCATCAGCCTTTCCATTGCGCGATCCTGGTCTATAAGAGATGATAAAATTAAATTGGTTTAAGAAAAGATTCCAGCGAGCCTGGCGAGGAGTCAGGCACTTAGCCGACCTGATAAACTCAAGGTTACGATGGTCTGTCAGGACGACTATTTGCTGTGCAGCTCCCTGAAGAAGGTGTCTCCATTCTTTGAAGGCGGCAATAATGGCCAACAACTCTCTATTGCCCACATCGTAGTTCCTCTCAGCCGAAGACAACTGCTGGGAAAAGAAGGCACAGGGATGCAAGACATTCTTCTCACCTGTTCTCTGAGAGAGTATAGCTCCAACGGCACAGTCTGAAGCATCCACCTCTATTATGAAGGAAAGCTCGGGGTTGGGATGTACTAGGATAGGTGCAGTGGTAAATTTATCTTTTAGACGGGAAAATGCTTCCTGGGCTTGGGGAGTCCAGGAAAACCTAGACTCTTTCCGGGTAAGTTGAGTGATAGGTGACACTACCTCAGAGAAATTTCTAATGAAACGTCTATAGAAGTTGGCAAACCCGATGAAGCGCTGTACCTCCTTCACATTTCTAGGACTTGGCCAATCCTTGATGGCTTGGGTTTTGCTTCCATCCATACTAATTCCTTGTGTAGACAGTACATACCCCAGAAATTGAATTTCGGTCCTATGGAATTCACACTTTTCAAGTTTGATGTAAAGATGATTTTGTCTTAGACGTTCCAAGACCATTCTCACATGTCCATGATGTTCCTCTGTGGAGTTAGAAAAAATTAGAATATCATCCAAATAAATTACCACGAATGTATCTAGGAGATCCCTGAAGATGTCATTCACCAAGTGTTGGAAAGTGGCTGGGGCGGTACTCAGACCAAAAGGCATAACTAGATATTCAAAGTGTCCATAGCGTGACCTGAATGCAGTCTTCCATTCATCCCCAGGTCTAATACGGACTAAGATATAGGCCCCACGAAGATCTAGTTTAGAAAAAATTTTGGCATGTCGCACTCTCTCCAATAACTCAGGGATTAAAGTCAATGGATAACGGTTTCTAATAGTAACCTTATTGAGTTCCCTATAGTCTACGCATGGTCTCAGAGATCCATCTTTCTTCTTTACAAAGAAGATGGGTGCACCTGCAGGAGATGAAGAGGGGCGTATGAAGCCCTTGGCTAGATTTTCATCTATGTAATCCTTTAAAGCCTTTAGCTCGGGCCCCGCCAGGGGTAGATCTTATCAAAAGGTATCTCTGCTCCAGGCAATAATTCAATTGGACAATCATATGGACGGTGAGGAGGAAGCTGGTCAGCGTTCTTCTTGTCACATAAATCCACATAGTCCTGGTATACAGCTGGTAGTTCAGGGACTGACATGATTCCTTTAGGAACAGAGCAAGCTGAAACTTTTGGACTCATCTGTTTCTCTGGAAAGTGTAATTCCTTGGTCTCCCAGTTAATGGTAGGATTCTGAACCTGCAGCCATGGTAGCCCTAGAATAATGGGAAAGTGGGGAGAAGAGATAAGCATAAAGGACAGTTTCTCTTGATGTCTTTACCCATAAGAACCCTCAAAGGCTCTGTTTCCTGATCCACTGGTCCAGAGGTCAGCAGGGAGCCATCCACAGTTTCCATCTGTACTGGAGTAGCCTTCTTCACTGAACGTATTCCCTGTTTCAGAGCAAAGGAGACATCCATAAAATTTCCACTTGCCCCTGAGTCGATCATAGCAGAGCTAGACACCCAAGCTGAGTCAACCCAGAGTTTGATGGAAAGAAAGCAATGAGAATTGTTTTTCTTACAACTCAGCTGGGACAACCGCTGAGGAAACTTGGAAAATGGCAGCGTTTACACAGTCAACGTCCTCAGAGGTAACGGAGTTTAAGTCCGAGAAATCAAGATCTGTTGCTGCAGATCTCTCTGGAGCCTGAGGCTCGGACCTGACAGATCCCCTCTCGCAACACTCACAATGAATGAGTGCTGCAGTAGTCTTACGAGAACGGCTGGGGCAGTTTATAATGAAGTGCCCTGACTTACCACAATAGAAACATAGATTCTCCTTAAAACAATGTTCCTTGCGTGCATCACTAACCCGTCGTTGTAAAGAGTCTACCTGCATGGGTTCAGGTTCAGGTTCCCGTGTAATCCTACTCACAGGTTCCTTAGCTGGAGAGGAAGGTAGGAAAAGGTTAGTACGATTGCTTTCGAACCATCTCTCTTGCCTGCGTGCAGTCAGACGAGTATCAATACGGATGCAGTAGTTAATAAAGTCACCTAACGCAGTGGGAGGGTCGGCACGAGCAAGTTCATCCTTAATCAGTGGAGATAACCCCTTTCGAAAAATAGATTTTTTGGCGGAACTGTCCCAGGTGGTATCAAGGGCCCATCTCCTGAAATCCAAGGCATATTCAGCTACCGAGTGCTTACCTTGGCGCAAAGCTAACATGGCTGCTTCAGCTGTTGCACCTCGATTGGGGTCATCAAACACCTGCCCCATGGCTGAAATAAAATCATCAAGGTGATTCAAACAATCATCCTCAGTCTCAATCAGAGGGTTTGCCCACATTAAAGCCTTGTTGGTAAGCAACATAATTATAGTAAGCACCTTAGATCGTTCAGTGGGAAATTGTGAAGCATGTGCAGAAAAAAAAAGATTGCATTGATTAATAAATCCCCTGAATTTCTCACGTTCACCGCCAAAACGAAAAGGGGGCAACTTGGGAATCCCAGCACTCGGGGCTACGGCAGGAGCCTGGACTCGCCCCTCTAGAACCTCAATCCTGGCTCGCAAATCCTGGGTAGTCTGTCCAACCACTTGCAAATTGTGATTATTGAGGTCCTGTAGATTTGTAAAACGGGTCTTTATATTCTGCAAATCTGCAAGGATATTATCAGTCACTCCGCAAAGTTCCTTTATGCGGGCCTCCATTTTCCAGATCTTTTAAGACAGGATTACTGGAAGAAGAGGAGAGAAAAAAAAAACAATAGTGTTCACCTGTGGCAACACTGCAGAGAGAAAAAAAAAATTAAGGGAACTGCTCACCTGGAATGGTTGTGAGAAGTCACAACCACTATCATCACAGAAAGTTTCAACCAGACATCTGATATCCAGAGTTACAGCAGACAAAAAAGAGAAAAGAAAGGAAAAAAAAAAAAAACAATAGTGTTTACCTGTGGTAACACTGCAAAAAGAAAAAACTTAAGGGAATTGCTCACCTGGAATGGTTGTGAGAAGTCACAACCACTGTCATCACAGAAAGTACAACCGGACGTCTGATATCCACAGTACAGCAGACACAGCCTTCCAGACCCAGCAGACACTAACGTTTTGGCTTCAGAATCTTGTAATGTATGTAGTACAGTTCATATAGCGTCTTGTGCTTGGGTGCGATGAACATACATGAGACACAGATTTGATATAGAAAAGTCCTGTATTACTTCATACAAGTTGGCAGAAATAGTCACACAGTTTGCAGACACAGAAACAGGAGACACAGCAGGCCAGAGTAATCCAAGCTCAGCAATCACTCTCCAATACAGATTCAGGATCTTCTTCTCTGTTACCGTAAGTCCATGCAAACGTGGGTCTTTCAAAGAGCAGGGTTCAGAGTCCACAAGTGCTTCAGAGTTCCTCAGTAGGAATAGCTGGAGTACAAGGTCCAAGGCTTACAGGAGTCAAGTCACAGGTTCACTGCAGGCTAGATTCTGAAACACTGATTGCTCAGCTGTGGCTGCTTAAGAAGCAAAGGAGAGAATCAGGGCGGGAACATGCAAGCTGGAAACTCCATTTTGACTGAGGGCAAGATAGCTGCAGTAAGACAGAAAGTAAAATGGCTGACGAACAAACTGAGTTTCAGGAATATATACATAGAACCTTACACCGAGTGTGGTTGATAGTCGGACGTGTTGGGGCAAAGAATTCCAGAGGATGGGGGATATTCGGGAGAAGTCTTGGAGGCGGTTAGGTGAGGAGCGAATAAGTGTGGAGGAGAGAAGGAGATCTTGGGAGGATCGGAAATTACGTGAGGGAAAATGTCGGGAGATTAGTTCAGAGATATATGGAGGAGACAGATTATAGATGGCCTTGTAGGTCAGTATTAGTAATTTGAATTGGATATGCTGAGGGAGTGGGAGCCAGTGGAGAGATTTGCAGAGGGGACAAGCGGAGGAGTAGTGAGGAGAGACATGAATTAGTCGGGCAGCAGAGTTAAGAATGGACTGGAGAGGTGCGAGGGTGTTAGCAGGGAGGCCACAGTAAAGGATGTTGCAGTAGTCGAGACGGGAGATGATGAGGGCATGCGCAAGCATTTTAGTAGAGTGAGGATTGAGGAAGGGACGGATTCTGGAAATATTTTTGAGCTGGAGGCGGCAAGACGTGGAGAGAGTTTGGATGTGCGGTTTGAAGGACAGAGCAGAGTCAAGGGTTACTCCAAGGCAGCGTACCTCCAGTACAGGGGAAAGAGTGATGTTGTCAATTGTTATAGATAGGTCAGGTAAGGAAGATCTGTGAGATGGGGGAAAGATGATCAGTTCAGATTTGGCCACATTCAGTTTGAGGAAGCGGGAGGAGAAGAAGGAGGATATGGCTGATAGACACTCCGGGATTTTGGAGAGCAGAGAGGTGACATCTGGGCCAGAGAGGTAGATCAGAGTATCATCAGCATAAAGGTGGTACTGGAATCCGTGGGACTTTATGAGTTGCCCCAGGCAAAGTGTATAGATTGAGAAGAGTAGGGATCCTAGAACCAAGCCTTGGGGGACTCCAACAGAGATAGGGTGGTATGAAGAGGTAGTGTTTGAGTGGGAGATGCTGAATGTGCGGTTGGAGAGGTATGAGGAGATCCAAGATAGGGCGAGATCTTTGATGCCAAAGGAAGAGAGAATCTGTAGTAGGAGGCAGTGGTCAACTGTGTTGAAAGCAGAGGACAGGTCTAGAAGGAGGAGTATAGAGTATTGTCCGTTCACTTTGGCTGTAAGTAGGTCATTAGTAATTTTGGTCAGGACTGTCTCAGTGGAGTGATGGGGCGGAAACCAGATTGTAGATTGTCAAAGAGCAGGTTAGATGAGAGATGGGAGGAAAGTTCAGCATGGACGTGCTGCTCCAGGAGTTTGGAAGCGAATGGGAGCAGCGATATTTGGCGATAGCTGGACATAGCCATTGGGTCGAGGGTTGGCTTTTTGAGGATAGGCGTGACTGTGGCATGTTTGAAAGCAGAAGGGAAGGTACCGGAAGTTAGTGATAGGTGGTGGTTGACTAATAAAGACTTGCCGTGTTTGGTCTCTCTTGTTTTTGAAGTGCATGGTAAAGTCCTCAGCAGAGAATAGGGAAGTTGGAGGGGGCAGTGTGTGGGCGGAGGAGGGAGTTAAAAGTATTGAACAACTGTTTGGGGTTGTGGGATAAGGAAGATACAAGGGATGTAAAGTAGGCCTGTTTAGCAGAAGTGAGAGCTGATTTGAATGTAAGTGTTGCTTGTTTGAGTGCAGTGAAGTCGTCTTGTGAATGCGTTTTCTTCCAGCGCCATTCAGCAATTCTGGATGCTTGCCGAAGCTTTTTAGTGGTGTTATTATGCCAGGGTTGTCTGTTGATTCGTCGCACTCTGTTATGCATGACAGGGGTGACCGAGTTGATGGCTGATGCAAGAGTGGCATTGTAGAAACTAGTGGCAGTGTCTGTGTCATGGAGTGAAGATATGGAGGACAGTGGTAGGTTAGAGTCAGAGAGTGAGTGAGTGTCTAGATGTGCAAGGTTTCTGCGGGGGTGCTCGTGTTCCTGGACATGGGTGACAGGTGAGGAGGACAGGGATGAGAAAGAGAGAAGATGATGGTCAGATAGAGGGAGAGGGGAGGTTGTGAAGTTAGATAGGGAGCAGAGGCGGGTGAAGACCAGGTCTAATGTGTGTCCGTCTGTGTGGGTGGCAGAGGAGGGCCACTGGGTAAGTCCAAAGGATGAAGTAAGGGCCAGGAGTTTGGAAGCTGCCGACTGGTGGGTGTCAATGGGGATGTTGAAGTCACCCATGATGATGGTGGGAATGTCAGCAGAGAGAAAGTGAAGGAGCCATGTAGAGAATTGGTCCATGAAGGCAGTGGTTGGGCCTGGAGGTCGGTATATGACGGCCACTTGGAGGTTGGAGGTAGAGTAGATGCGGACAGAGTGGACTTCAAAAGAGGGAGGACAAGGGAGGGAAAAGGTGGGATTGCATTGGGTCGAATATGCAGTTGGAAGAAAGGAGAATGCCCACTCCTCCACCATGTCTGTTGCCGGGGCGAGGAGTGTGGTGAATTGGAGGCCGCCATAGCATATCGCAGCGGGGAGGCGGTGTCAGAGGGTGTCAGCCACGTTTCAGTGAGGCCAAGGAAGGAAAAATTTTGAGAGGTAAAGAGGTCGTGAATCACATGGAGTTTATTGCAGACGGAGCGGGCATTCCAGAGTGATCCAGAGAGAGGGAGCTGAGTGGTGGGCGTCAAAGGCACGTATTTGAGGTTGGAAAGATTTTGGGTGTTTATATTGGATTGGGAGCAATAGAAGGGGGTAATAATGGAAGGTATGAGCTGTGGGGGTCCAGGATTGGGAGATATGTCGCCAGCAGTGAGGAGAAGCAGAGAGAGGCATAGCAGGTGGGAGAATGAGAGTAGGCGATTTGTTTTGTGTGTTATTAGGAGAGATCTGAGGTTGAGGAGCAGGTCAGCAGAGGAGGTCAGGTGGGGGGGCAAGAGGAAAGGGGAGACTATTACTTGGTTAGAGGGTGCTGGGGTCTGTGGATAGCGAAGGAGAGTTTGGAGTAATGGAGGCATAACCATTAGAGCATATGTCAGCATGGTTAAAGTAATTGTGGAGTTAACAAAGAAATTTAGTAAGTTTAGACAGAGTTTAGGAGTACCTTCTGGTCACTTCTGGCGCATTTCTGGCATATTTTGATAGTTATCCTTAAAATGACATCCTTATAATGACAGACCAAGGTCAAACAGACCAGTGGCTCTGAATTTATACTTAAGCAAATGCACATCAAACAGATGAGGTGAGAACAGGAGGGAGGGGCAGCAGGGAGACTGCTCACACACAGGAGGGAATTAATTAGAAGTCAAGAAGGAAAAAAACAAAAAAACAAAATGAAATAGTCTGATCCAAAAGGACAGATAAAGTATTGATAGCAGACAGATAATACAAGGGTCATTGGGGTTCAGGAAAGATGGGTGATGAGGATGGTATTGCAGTCAGGACACATACCATTGATAGAAGACAGATAATACAGGGGTCATTGGGGTTCAGGAAAGATGGGTGATGTGGATGGTATTGCAGTCAGGACACATACCATTGATAGCAGACAGATAATACAGGGGTCATTGGGGTTCAGGAAAGATGGGTGATGTGGATGGTATTCCAGTCAGGACACATACCATTGATAGCAGACAGATAATACAGGGGTCATTGGGGTTCAGGAAAGATGGGTGATGAGGATGGTATTGCAGTCAGGACACATACCATTGATAGCAGACAGATAATACAGGGGTCATTGGGGTTCAGGAAAGATGGGTGATGAGGATGGTATTGCAGTCAGGACACATACCATTGATAGCAGACAGATAATACAGGGGTCATTGGGGTTCAGGAAAGATGGGTGATGAGGATGGTATTGCAGTCAGGACACATACCATTGATAGCAGACAGATAATACAGGGGTCATTGGGGTTCAGGAAAGATGGGTGATGAGGATGGTATTGCAGTCAGGACACATACCATTGATAGCAGACAGATAATACAGGGGTCATTGGGGTTCAAGAAAGATGGGTGATGAGGATGGTATTGCAGTCAGGACACATACCATTGATAATAAGCACATAGCCTGGTTTATGGAGTATTACGTATACCATATTCAAAAGCAGGAAATACCCTCTAAAATAATCAAATTCATCAAAGAAACCACTGAGGGCTTACATCTCCCCAAAATATTTGTAAAATAGGGAAATGAGAAAAGTAACATGTATTGTAGGTAAGTAAAAAATACAATTTTTATTTTAATATATATCGACAACAACATACAAATATCATAACAACAATAACAATAGAATGATACAAAGATTTAAAAACAGTAGCAAGCAGAAGGTGATGTGACCGTGAAAGTGGACGCAGACATGAAATGGAAAAAATGTATTTTAAGGTCAGCCTACAACATAATATAAGAGTAAAGTGAAGAGCTCAATGCCAAAAATTGCCCATACAAATAACAAGCATGTCTATATAATGGCTAGTGCCAAATATTTTTTAAGGCAAAAGGCACCAAGCCCTCTCACAATCATACATGTGTAAAAAATCCCTAATGGACAATTACAAAAAATCATAGTTAAGGAATCCTTACCAAGTAGTGGCGATTTTTTTACACATGTATGATTGTGAGAGGGCTTAGTGCCTTTTGCCTTAAAAAATATTTGGCACTAGCCATTATATAGACATGCTTGTTATTTGTATGGGCAATTTTTGGCATTGAGCTCTTCACTTTACTCTTATATTATGTTGTAGGCTGACCTTAAAATACATTTTTTCCATTTCATGTCTGCGTCCACTTTCACGGTCACATCACCTTCTGCTTGCTACTGTTTTTAAATCTTTGTATCATTCTATTGTTATTGTTGTTATGATATTTGTATGTTGTTGTCGATATATATTAAAATAAAAATTGTATTTTTTACTTACCTACAATACATGTTACTTTTCTCATTTCCCCACATACCATTGATAGCAGACAGATAATACAGGGGTAATTGGAGTTCAGGAAAGATGGGTGATGAGGATGGTATTGCAGTCAGGACACATACCTGAGGATGAAGCAGATCAAATGTCAGATTGATAGCAATAGTGAAGCATAGCAATAATAACAATGAAGCATCTAGAGCAGGGAGTTATTCATCTGGCATATTTCGATAGTTATCCTTAAAATGACATCCTTATAATGACAGATAATAACATATCATATCGAGTGTGGAGGATATATGTCAGTAATCATTTCAAAGCAATGGTACCAACCAAACTGCTCATTTATATGAATTACATCTAGTGGACATTAGAGATGAGCGACTTTACCTCCGGGAGGGTCGAGTCGGGTTTCGGACAACCCGACTTTCCCAAAAGTCGAGTCGAACGAAATCGGCCGACTATCGGGAAAAGTCGAAGGTCCGACTGAAACTCGAACTGACCCCAATGCAAGTCAATGGGGAAGAAAAGTCGGCAGGGAGTGGACGACAGTAAACACACATACAGTGCCCATTTCAATGCCAACGACATCAATTCTTATTACTTAAGCTTGTCAACCTTAATTTACTTTATAACAATAGTAACGCATTGAAAACTGGGGGTCATTTTGCTAAAGTTGTGGGGGGGGGCAGGGCTGGCTCCAGGTTTTCGCGGGCCCCGGGTGAAAGACTCTCTGTTAGGGATCGAGTTCCCACTGCTGCACAAGGGGAATCTGGAACCAGGCCCGCTGCGGTCCCCCATCCATCTCCAGCCGCAGTGGAGCCTGCTCAGCAGAGACGTCGGTCCCAGCGTCTCCCCAGTCTAATACTGTTCAAAGGATTACTGCTGCCTCTCCAGGTTCAGCTATTGTAGCTAGTACTGGTCAGCGGCGAGCAGACCTCTTTGGGACTAAGTCCTGCGTTTCCCCTTCAGAGCATGCCCAGGGTAAGATCTTTAATTGGAGATCAGGGGTCACATGCTCAGGTACTGCAGCAACTCCTATTGGTCCACCAGGAAGGTCCTGAAACTGCTGAGGTTCTGAAACAGTTTCTCATTGGTCCTTTTCTGGAAGGTCTTGTAGTTGCTGCTATAAAAAGGTTGCATGGCCGCTCAGCTATGCGCTAGTATCAATCCTGTTATGTGCTTTGCGCCAGTGTGATCATGCACGCATGCGGTTAGGGCTCGGCTGAAATAAGCCCCTAGAATACTGGCACCTCCGGTGAGGAGTTTTGTATGCACGTTGTTAGGGGCCTGCGGAATGCACCTAATAGATATTAAGGAGAGGTACGTTCGCAGCCCGGGGTCCACCGTGCAGGCAGAGCCTGCTGCTAGTAAGATGGCGTAAATAGGCAGTATGAGCGAACTCTGTTATCCCGCAGAGTCGCAGATGTAAACGCCGTAGCACTATAAGGCGATATAAGCGGACTCTGTTAATTCACAGAGCCGCTGTAACAAAGACTGTGTCCTGTTAGACTCACAGGGAACACAGATGACTGCTAAGCAGATTGCAGTCTGTGGTCATGCAAACAGAACCCAAGCAGTAATCTCCTCACCGGAGTAGCCAGTGTTCTAATGGCGTTTTCAGCCGAGCCCTGAACACGTGCATACAATCTCCTCACCGGAGGTGCCGGTATTCTAGGGGCTTATTTCAGCCAGACCTAACCACATGCATACATGACCACACTGGCGCAAGCACGTAACAGATTTGATACTAGCGCACGGCCGTGCGGTAAGGACAGCCTTTTATAGCAGCTACGAGAAAAAGACCTTCCAGGAAGGACCAATGGGAAGCTGCTTCAGAACATCAACAGCCACAGGACCTTCCTGAAGGACCAATAGGAGTGGCAGCTGTATCTGAGCATGTGACCCCGGATCTCCAATTGGAGATCTTGCTCTGGGCATGCTCAGATGAAGCAACAAAGGACTTAGTCGTAAAGACGTCTGCTCGCCGCTGACCAGTACTGGCTACAATAGCAGGACCTGAAGAGGCAGCAGCAAGTCTCTGCACAGTATTAGACCGGGCAAGACGCTGGGACCGACTTCTTTGCTGAGCAGGCTCCACTGCGGCCGGAGATGGATGGGGACCGCAGCGGGACTGGTTCAAGACTCCCCTTGTGCAGCAGTGGGAACTCGAACCCTAACACACGTGTTCAGGGCTTGGCTGAAATAGCCTCTAGAATACCGACCACAAGAATTTGGTGTATCTACAGACAGCCCAGCGGCTTAATTCTCACCAGGCCAGATGGTTCTTGTTCTTCTCCCAGTTTCATTTCACCCTCCATTTTCTCTCGGGAGAGAAGAACATTCTTGCCGACGCTCTCTCTCGCTCTGTGGTGTCCTCTGAGGAGGAGGAGCCTCGGCTTATTGTCCCCACAGAGAGCCTGAGAACAGTGGCCCCGGTTTCGCTAGAGTCTGTGCCTCCGGGCAAGACTTTTGTGCTCACCAATTTGCGACCGGAGGTACTTTCTTGGGCACATTCGTCCAGGGTGGGTGGACATTTTGGGGCAAAGAGGACATCTGAGTTGCTGGCGAAGACATACTGGTGGCCGCATATGGTCCGTGACATTGGGGACTATGTTCGGGCGCGCGTCTCCTGCGCCAAGAATAAGTCCCCTCAACAACGGCCAGCTGGGTTACTTTACCCTTTACCGGTGGCAGACAGGCCATGGGAGATGGTCGGGATGGACTTTGTGGTGGGCTTACCCAAGTCTCGGGGCTGCACCATCATTTGGGTAATCACCGACCATTTTTCCCAAAATGGTGCACCTGGTGCTGCTACCTTGGTTACCTTCTGCATGGGCCCTGGCAGCGTTGTTCGTTAGGCACATCTACCGTCTACACGGCATGCCGGACAAAATTGACAGTGACCGAGGCCCCCAGTTTGCGTCTGGGTTCTGGAGAGAGCTTTGTCGTCTACTCAGTATTGAGTTAAATCTCTCTTCAGCATATCATCCCGAGAGGAATGGGTTGGTAGAGAGGGCCAACCAGACCTTGGTCACCTATCTACGACATTTTGTCTCAGCCAGGTAGGATGACTGGGCATCCTTGCTACCGTGGGCTGAGTTCGCACTAAATAATGCTGTGTCTGACTCCACCGGACAGACCCCATTCCTCCTAAACTACGGTCAGCATCCGCGGGTCCCGGTGCCCATGCCCGTGTCTTCCGCCGACTCCAGGTTAGCAGACTGGGCTGTGGAGGCACGGGACATTTGGGACCGCCCTCAGGATACCATTCAGGCCTCCAAGGAGAGGATGAGGTCTTCCGCCGACGCACATCGGCGCCCCGCTCCGACATTTGCTCCTGGCGACTTAGTGTGGCTTTCCGCCCGAAACATCAGGCTGCGAGTGGAGTCCACTAAGTTGGCACCTCGCTATTTGGGTCCCCTCAAGGTCCTCGAGCAGGTTAACCCTGTGGTTTACCATTTGGCCCTTCTACCACGCCTAGGTATCTCCGACACCTTTCATGTGTCCCTCCTGAAACCCGTGGTAATGTCCTGGTTTTCCAAGTCATCTGCCGGGACATCGGGTTCGTCTACGGTCGATCACGAGGTGAACGCTATTGTGGGATGCAAGTTGGTACGGGGCAAAAAATTTTATTTGGTGGATTGGAGGGGTTATGGGCCTGAGGATAGGTCCTGGGAGCCTGCCGAGCACGTTGACGCTCCGCAGCTCATCGCTGCCTTCGAACGCACTGAGGTCCAAAGAAGTGGGGGCCCTAGGAGGGGGGGTAATGTTAGGGATTGAGTTCCCACTGCTGCACAAGGGGAATCTCGAACCAGTCCCACATACATCTCCGGCCACAGTGGAGCCTGCTCAGCTTAGACGTCGGTCCCAGCGTCTCGCCCAGTCTAATACTGTGCAGAGGATTACTGCTGCCTCTCCAGGTCCTGCTATTGTAGCCAGTACTGGTCAGCGGTGAGCAGACCTCTTTGGGACTAAGTCCTGCATTTCCCCTTCTGAGCATGCCCAGGGTAAGATCTCTAATTGGAGATCAGGGGTCACATGCTCAGGTACTGCAGCAACTCCTATTGGTCCGCCAGGAAGGTCCTGAAACTGCTGAGGTTCTGAAACAGTTTCTCATTGGTCCTTTTCTGGGAGGTCTTGTAGTTGCTGCTATAAAAGGGTTGCATGGCCGCTCAGCTATGCGCTAGTATCAATCCTGTTATGTGCTTTGCGCCAGTGTGATCATGCACGCATGCGGTTAGGGCTCGGCTGAAATAAGCCCCTAGAATACTGGCACCTCCGGTGAGGAGTTTTGTATGTACATGTTCAGGGCTTGACTGAAATAGCCTCTAGAATACCGGCTACTCCGGTGAGGAGCTGCTTGTTTGCATTGCTGACTGCATGACCACGGACTGCTATCCACACAGCAGTTATCTGTGTACTCCTGTGGTGTTAACAGGACACAGTCTCTATCTCAGCGTCTATGTCAGTGACTCTGTGGTGTAACAGAGTTCGCTCATACCGCCACATAGTGCCACAGCGTCTATATTTGCGAATCTGTGAAGTAACAGAGCTCGCTTATTCCGCCATATCCTGTCATCTTACTAGCAGCAGGCTTTGCCTGCACGGTGGACCCAGGGCTGCGAACGCACCCATTATTTATATTTATTTGGTGCGTTCCGCAGACCCTAACAGTCTCAGTGGGCCCCTTTAACACATACCACAATTCATGATGCTCCAATACGGCAGAGAAATATAGGTATAGTACAATGCCAAATACTTCACTTCTTACATTACATGAGTGATATCTATTGTAAATTCTATAATTGCTCAAAAACCGGACAGTATAGTCCTCCATACAGTATTCTGGGCACCACATAGTGCCCCATACAGAATGGGCTCCATATAATGCTCCATACAGAATAGGCCCCATATGTGCTCCATATGTTGCTCCATATATAATGGGCTCCATGTGATGCCTCATAAATAATGAACCACATATGATGCTCTAGTATATGATGGACCCCATATATGATGCTCCAGTGTATGATGAGCCTCATAAAATACTCCAAATTATATAAGGGTTGGGGTCACTTAGGTAATAGTAATCACAAAATAATAAGTTTTCATGTATCCTTTAATAAGATGTGTAGTAGAGGGGTTACAAGGACACTAAACTTCAGGAAGGAAATTTCCAACGGATGAGAGATGATCTTAGTGCAATAAACTGGGATGATATCCTGAGACATAAAAATACACAAAGAAAATGGGAGACGTTTATTAGCATACTGAATAGGACCTGTGCACAGTATATACCCTATGGGAATAAACATGCTAGAAATAGGAGGAAACCACTATGGCTAAATAGAGCTGTAAGGGGCGCAATAAGTGACAAAAAGAAAGCGTTTAGGGAATTAAAGCAAGTAGGTAGCATGAGGCATTAAATAAATACAGAAGATTAAATAAATTCTGTAAAATGCAGATCAAGGCAGCAAAGATTGAGACAGAGAGACTCATTGCCAGAGAAAGTAAAAATAATCCCAAAATATTCTTTAACTACATAAATAGTAAGAAACTAAAAAATGATAGTGTTGGGCCCCTTAAAAATAGTCTGGGTGAAATGGTGGATGAGGATGAGGAAAAAGCCAATATGTTAAATGACTATTTTTCAACAGTATTTACACAAGAAAATCCCATGACAGGTAACATGATCAGTGATGAAAACATTTCTCCATTAAATGTCACCTGCTTAACCCAGCAGGAAGTATGGCGGCGTCTAAAAATCACTAAAATTGACAAATCCCCGGGCCCGGACGGGATACACCCCCGAGTACTGCAGGAATTAAGTGCAGTCATAGATAGACCATTATTTTTAATTTTTAAAGATTCCATAATAACGGGGTCTGTACCACAGGACTGGCATACAGCAAATGTGGTGCCAATATTCAAAAAGGGGACAAAAACTGAACCTGGAAATTATAGGCCAGTGAGCATAACATCTACTGTGGGTAAAATCCTGGAGGGTTTTTAAGGGATACTATATTGGAGTATCTGAGGCAGAATAGCCTCATCACTAGTGTTGAGCATTCCAATATCGTGTATCGGCCGATATTTGCTGTATCGGAATTCCGATTCTGAGATCCGATATTTTTGTCATATCGGATACCGGAATCGGAATCTTCCTGTAAGTCTATTGGGAGTTCCTGTGTCACAGAACGAAGTACGTGACACAGGAACTTCCCGAAACTGTCACAGTCAGTGTCGGTCGGGTCTGTCAGGAGTCAGGACTCAGCAGAGTCCGCACTTACCTGGCAGAAGATCGCCTTCCCCAGTGGTCACGTCCTCCTGGATTCCGCCATTACCCTGTCCCTGGCGGTCACGTGCAGAATCTCGCGATAACTGCAGTGACTGCTAGGTACTGGGTAATCTCGGCCAGCTGTACTCTCGCGACAGCTGGCCGTAAACCAGTCCGGATGACATCACCGCCGGGGAAGCCACAACGGTAAGCAGCTCTGCTCCATGTGGATGTCAGGCTCGTCGTGGGACACTCGTTAATATGGACTGCGTCGGACAGGTGGTATTTGTGTTGGTTTATTATTTTTGGTTTATTACAGGAGATCGATGGCGTCGCAGGAATGAGAGAAGAATAAAATTAATGAAAACTGTGTGGTGTTTTATTTCATTAAAAGACTTTATTCTGGCTGTGTTTTTTTTTAAAATTTACAAACTATGATTAATAATGGATCGGTGTCTTATTGACGCCTCTCCATTATTAACTGGGCTTATTGTCACCGATCAATCAAAGGTGACATTAACCCCTTATTACCCCACTTGCCACCGCTACAGGGTAAGTGGGAAGAGCAGGGTAAAGTGCCACAATTGGCGCATCTTTGGATGCGCCATTTGTGGGGCTGCTGCAGCCTGGTATTTTTAGGCTGTTGAGGGCCAAAATCCACGGGCCTTGACAGTCTTTTAATACCAGGCCGCAGCAGTCTGTATTTTACTTGGCTGGTTAACAAAAATAGAGGGATCCCCACGCCATTTTTTTTTCGAGGGGATCCCCTATTTTTGTTAACCAGCCAAGCTAAGCAGACTGCTGTGGCCTGGTATTATCAGGCTTGCAAGGTCCATGGATATTGGATCCTTACCAGCCTGAAAAACCAGGCCTCAGCAGTCTGCTTCATCTGGCTGGTTAACAAAAATAGGGGGATCCCCATGCCATTTTTTTTTCGAGGGGATCCCCTATTTTTGTTAACCAGCCAAGATAAGCAGACTGCTGTGGCCTGGTATTATCAGGCTGGCAAGGTCCATGGATATTGGCTCCTTAACAGCCTGAAAAACCAGGCTTCAGTAGTCTGCTTTATCAGGCTGGTTAACAAAAATAGGGGGGACCCCACGTCATTTTTTTTTCGAGGGGATCCCCTATTTTTGTTAATCAGTTCACTTCAGGTCAGCGGGGATTCCCTCTGACGTCACTGATGCTGTGGGTGTCCCTGGCTGACCTGAAGTGAAAGTGGGAAGTCAGCCAGGAGAGGAGCTCATTCATTCGGGGGTTTACTGTGAGACTGTCAGCATTAGCTGCGGTCTCTGCAGTAAACATTAACCCTTTCAGAAGGATTACATCGGGGGACCTAACTGAACATCGGATAGGTAAGAATAATGTCGCTTTATTATTTTATTTTTATTACAAGTGAACAAGGGCTTCGCAAGGAATGGCAGTAAAATAAAATATGGTCAAAAACTGTGTGTTTATTTCATTAAAATGATTTTTAATTAAAGTGTGTGTGTTTTATTTTTATTTCATACAATAGGATTAATAATTGATAGTTGTCTAATTGACGGCTCTCAATTATTAACCTGGCTTAAACTCACCTTTCAACAGCAAGGTGGCTTTAACCCCTTATTAACCCATTCGCCACCGCTACAGGGCAATGGGTAGAGACAGGCAAAGTGCCAGAAAGGGCGAATCTAATTATAGATTTGCCTTTTCTGGGGTGTCTGGGGGCAGATGTTAGTAGCCATGGGGGGGCAAAAATAATGGTCCCTCTCTGGGCTATTATTATCTGCCCCCACTCGCTGGCTTTGTCTGTCTGGTTGAGAAAATAGGGCGGGAGCCCATGCATTTTTTTTCAACAATTTTACACCTCATATATATATATACATGTCATTGAACTTGTGACACACATATATATATATATATATTTATATTTATAGTTCATACACTTCTACATAGTATAATAGCCGCTAATTCAATTGCCGGCTTTTGTGAAAATACAGAAGCCGACATGAAATGACACATGTTTGACATAAAGTTAACCATGTCTTTTCAAGTTGTTTGATATATTGTTTTCACTAACAATTACATGAGTGTATGTGTGCAAAATTTGACACATGTAGGGGTTAATTAAAGGTGTAAATTCGTAGCAAAAAAGTCGGTTTTTTTACAACGAATTTACCCCTACAGGTGTGAAATTTTGCACACATACACTCATATAATTGTTTGTGAAAACCAGATATCAAACTACATGAAAAGACATTGTTAACTCTATGTAAACCATGTGTCATTTCATGTCGGGTGCTTCTGTATTTTCACAAAAGCCGGCATTACCTGGCAATTGAATCAGAGGCTATTTTACTATGTAGAAGTGTATGACCTATAAATATGTCATAATGACATGTAAATATATATATGTAGTCTATGTGTGTATATTTAGTGTTTACAAGGAAAGAAAGGGGTTTTTTTAGTTCCGATATTTCTGTTCCATTGACTTGCATTGGGTTTCCGGTATCGGATCGGCGATAACCGATACTTTTTGAGTATTGGGCCGATCCAATCCGATCCGATATTTTGCAATATCGGAAAGTATCGCTCAACCCTACTCATCACCCAATATCAACATGGGTTTTCGAGGGACCGTTCTTGTCAGACTAATCTGATAAGCTTTTATGAAGGGGTAAGTTATGGACTGGGCCAAGGGAATGCAGTGGACGTGGTGTACATGGACTTCTCAAAAGCTTTTGATACGGTGCCACACAAAAGGTTGATACATAAAATGAGAACAATGGGGACAGGGGAAAATATATGTAAGTGGGTTAAGAACTGGCTCATGGATAGGAAACAAAGGGTGGTTATTAATGGAGCACGCTCGGACTGGGTCACGGTTAGCAGTGGGGTACCACCGGGGTCAGTATTGGGGCCGCTTCTCTTTAACGCATTTATTAATGACCTTGTAGGGGCCATACAGAGTAGTATTTCAATATTTGCAGATGACACTAAACTCTGCAAGGTAATCAATACAGAGGAGGCCAATTTTATATTACAGGAGGATTTATGTAAACTAGAAGCTTGGGCTGATAAATGGCAAATGAGCTTTAATGGGGATAAATGTAAGGTCATGCACTTGGGTAGAACAAACAAGATGTATAATTATGTACTTAATTGTAAAACACTGGGCAAAACTGTCACTGAAAAAGACCTGGGTGTATGGGTGGACGACAATCTCACATTTAGTGGCCAGTGTCAGGCAGCTGCTGCAAAGGCAAATAAAATAATGGGATGCATTAAAAGAGGCATAGATGCTCATGAGGAGAACATAATTTACCTCTATACAAGTCACTGGTGCAACCACACTTAGAATACTGTGTACCGTTCTGGTCTCCGATGTATAAGAAAGACATAGCTGAACTGGAGCGGGTGCAGAGAAGAGCGACCAAGGTTATTAGAGAACTGGGGGTCTGCAATACCAAGACAGGTTATTACACTTGGGGTTATTTAGTTTGGAAAAACGAAGGCTTAGGGGTGATCTTATTACAATGTATAAATATATGAGGGGACAGTACAAAGACTTTTCTAATGATCTTTTTACTCTTAGACCTGTGACGGGGACAAGGAGTCATCATCTACTCCTGGAGGAAAGAAGGTTCAGTCACATTCACAGACGCAGATTCTTTACTGTAAGAGCAGTGAGACTTTGGAACTCTCTGCCGTTAATGTTGTAATGAGTGATTCCCTACTAAAATTTAAGAAGAGACTGGATGCTTTCCTTGAAAAGTTTAATATTACAGGCTATATTCACTAGTTTCCTAGATATTGCGTTGATCCAGGGAGCTAGTCTGCTTGCCGTATGTGGAGTCGGGAAGGAATTTTTTTCCCCAATGTGAAGCTTACTGTTGCCACTTGGGGTTTTTCGCCTTCCTCTGGATCAACATGTTAGGGCAGGTTAGGATATGATAAGGGTTGAACTAGATGGACTTAAAGTCTTCCTTCAACCTTAATAACTATGTTACTATGTAAATATAATGGACCCCATATATAATGCTCCATATATAATGGGCTCCATGTGATGCCCCATAAATAATGAACCCCATATGATGCTCTAGTATATGATGGGCCCCATATGATGCTGCAGTATATGATAGGCCCCATGGATGATGCTCCAGTGTATGATGGGCCTATATAATGCTCTATACACAATGGGCCCCATATGATGCTCCAGTATATTATGGGCCACATGGATGATGCTCCAGTGTATGATGGGACTATATAATGCTCCATATATAATGGGCCCCATATGATGCTCCAGTGTATAATGGACCCAGTATATTATGCTCCAGTGTATAATGGGCCCAGTATATGATGCTCCAGTGTATGATGGGCCCCATTTATAATGCTCAAGTGTATGATGGGCCCCATATATAATTCTCAGTGTATAATGCTCCCCATTTGTTGCTCCAAACATTTAAAAAATGAAATACTTCTCCTCGCTGGGCATTGCTCTACTCTGGACTCCTCAGCGTCGCCATCTTCCAGCTCTCTGTATTGTGACTGTTAGGCAGAGGGCGCACAGATGTGACATCAACGCGTTCTCTGACCTGAATGTCACTGTCAGGAAACGCGGAAGATGTCACAGCGGTGGAGAAGGGAGAGGTAAGAATTGCAAGTGCTGGGGCACCAAGAAAGCAGGGGGGGCCCACTCGTGGGCGCCGACTCTGGCACAGGGCCCCTCATAGTACGCTGGTGTCTCTGATGGCGAGTGGGCCCCCCCACCTGCTCAGGGCCCTGGCACTTGCACGGGTGTGCCAGGTGCTGAAGCTGGCCCTGAGGGGGTACAGCCCAGTTAGGGAGGTGGAAAAACTGGCATAAGTTGAGGTGTAGACTGGACGTTCAGCAGCTTCAAATGGAGGAATTGGATAGGTCGGAGGAAGAGGAGGACAAAGCGAGCCATTTTGCTGGCAACCTATGTGTCATCAGGGTAAGGTGGTACAAAATCCTTTGAAACCCAGGCATGGTTCATTTTGGGTTGACAGCCGGGTCCTTCTTTCTGTCAGGATTGATCCAGCAGCAATGAAGACTCTTTCTGATAGCACACTACCAGCAGGGCAAGAGAGCTCCTGTAAGGCATATTGTGCCAATTCAGGCCAGGTGTCCAGTTTACAGGCCCAGTAGTCAAAGGGGAATGAACTGTGAGGGAGAACATCGATAGGGGAGGAGAGGTAATTTTGAACCATAGTTGACAACTGCTGTCTCCTGTCTGTTGCAATTGATTCAGTATTACCAGTCGTGTGAGTGTGGCGCCCTGAGGGTCCAGTCGCCATGGAGATGTTACATCTCACCTGGAGGTGTGACACCTGACTCTCAGTTAAGGAGGAAGCACCCCATTGACTCCCACCACCGCATCCAACATACTCTATGCTGGCTGAGCACAGATGGACCCTTAGGGAGGATGGTCTGACTCAGGCTGGTTAGAACAGGGTGTAGCTAGTTGGTGGGTGGAGCTTAGGCAGCACTTAGGCTGCGTGTTAGTTTAGAGAACAGTTAGTGTCAGGCAGTCAGTGAGTGGGTACTGGACTGTCCTGCAGCTCCTCTGAGTTCACCTCAGGGAGCCGTGCTGTAGTGAGCAAGGGGTCCAGGGCAAAGGCAGCAATTGGAGCTGTGCCCCCATCCTGAAGAAGGAAGGACCAGGCGACTAACGGGGAACGGTCCCTAGATTAGCGGGAAGGCTCAGGCACCGCTAGTAAAACCGACAACAGTGGTCACTTCACGGAGCCACTAGCCACCATAATCTCACCGGAAGGCAGCTTAGGGGTCAAGTACGTGCAGACATAGGGCCGTGATCTGTGAACTGAAAAGGCCCAATACTCCCTTGTCCGAGGGCTCTGTGGTGGCGTGGTGCATGGAAGTAAGGAGAGTTAGCACCGAGAGATAAAAGGCCGAAAGGAACATACTGAAGGGGAGTCTTTGGAAGTGCTGATAACTTACCTGAGGGTTGCTGGACCACTCTCTTGGAGGACACAGTGCCCAGCTGGTATCTGTATAGCGCTCAACAGACTGTGAGTAAAACCCTGAAACTACACTTGAACTGTTTCCCTGAATTATTCCAACGATGCACACTCCCCTCTGCTACATCGCAAGCACCATTCCTGCATTATTACATCTACCTGCCTTGGAAGGACACAGCCTCACCTGAAGGAGGCTTATCATCTAGCTGCACAACACCATCCGTTCCAGAGGACCTGCACAGCAGCGCTGGTCACCCTGACCAGGTACTACAGGTGGCGTCACGATCAACTACATGAACATTTATTCCCCTGTAATTCCCTTTAAGGTGAGCGCCCAGGGCCACGGACCGAGCTGCAGTTACCGTGACATCCCCCATAGCAATCGACGGGCTCGCTGCCGAGTACCCCATGGCCCTGGCGGGCGGCTCATGAGCGGTACTCGAGAAATCAGTCCACAACATGGTCATGAAACCACTGTCTCCAATGCCACTTCGGTTGTGTGCACCACGAACACCTCTTCCAGGTTGCCCAGTACGGCTCATGGTAGAACCTGCACCACTGCTGTGTGCTGGGAATGCCTCTAACAAACGGTTTACCAGAGTTGCTTACTTGTTCACCAATATTAGCTTTAGGTTATCCTGTGGCATGATGTACTGTAATTTGCCTTTATAACGTGGATCGAGGATGCTGGCTAACCAGTAGTCGTCATCCTTCATAATTTTGGCAATGCGGGGGTCCCTTTTAGGATCCGCAAGACATAATCACACATGTGGGACAATGTTCCAGGTGTCAATGATGCACTGCCAGTGGTGGGTGGAGGAGGCCTTTCTGCCAAATCCACATCCCTCCAGTCACGCACAAACCCTGTACTTGACCTTGGCAAGCCAACATTTTCTCTTGCCCCCTGAGAAGCATCCTCCTCCCCAAAAATAATCATCCCCCTCATCCTCCTCCTCTTCCTCTTCTTCCTCCACCTCGTCCAGGACATTTCCCTGAGTAGACAATGGCTGACTGTCATCAAGGATTCCCTCCTTCCTCCTCTGCTGCAGACGCCTGATCCTTAATGTGCATCAAAGTTTGCATGAGCAGACGCATAAGTGGGATGGTCATGCTTATGATGGCGTCGTCTGCGCTTACCAGCCGTGTGCATTCCTCAAAACACTGAAGGACTTTACAGAGGTCTTTCAGCTTTGACCACTGCACACCCGACAACTCGATGTCTGCCCTCAAACTGACTGCCCGTGTATCCTCCCACAAATGCATTGCAGCCTGTCTCTGTTCGCACAGACTCTCAATCATGTGCACCTTATGGAGCAGGGCTGGTAACTCTGGATAATTATTTATGAATCACTGCACCACCAGGTTCAAGGTGTGAGCCAGGCAAAGTATGTGTCTGAGTTTTACCAGGGCTATGGCCGCCACAAAATTACGGCCGTTATCACTGACTACCTTGCCTGGCTGAAGATGTAGACTGCCCAGCCATGACTCAGTTTCTTGCTGCAAGTAGTCGGCCAGTACCTCCACGGTGTGTCTGTTGTTGCCCAAAGACATCATCTTTAAAACAGCCTGCTGACGCTTAGCACTAGCTGTTCGATAGTGGGACACCTCGTGTGCAACACTGGCAGCTGCGGATGGAGTGCTCGTGTGACTGCGCTCTGTCGACAAGCTTTCGCTTCTGGAGGAGGAGGAGGGTCGAACGCCTACAGCCAACTGTTGCCTATACCATGGGCTAGGCAGCACTGTCCCACCGCCGCTGTCCCCTGTGGACCCTGCATCCACCACATTAACCCAGTGCGAGTGATGGACACGTAACGGCCCTGGCCATTCCTACTGGCCCATGCATTTGTTGTGAGGTGCACCTTTCCACTCACTGATTGTTTGAGTGCATGGACAATGCGGTCTTTCACATGCAGGTGGAGGACAGGGATGGATTTTCTTGAGAAGAAGTGCCGACTGGGTAGGTCATAGTGTGGGACAGCGTAGGCCATGAGCTCTTGGAATGCTGCACTTTCAACCAAACTGAAGGGCATCATCTCTAATGAGATCAGTTTGTCAATATAGGCGTTTAAAGCCAGTGTACTCGAATGAGAGGATGAGTACTTTCTTGTCCTACTCAGAGTGTCTGCTAGGGTGAGCTGGACTTGAGAGCTGCATATGGGGGAACTAGCGGTGGACATGGCGGACTGAGAGGGGGTTGGTGATGGTGGGGGTGGTGGTGATGGCCTAGATTCAGTCTTTTGTTGGAAAAATGTTGTGATTCCCTGACTGCTTTGGCCTTGCGACGACACCTCAACATTTCTTGCTGGTGGTGTGCTAACCGGTGGGCTTACAGTGGGGGAAGCGAAGTAGCGTTGCTGGCTACCTTCAGTCAGAGCAGGTGCACATGTGCTACCTGAGATTTTGTAGTCAGTCCATGCTTGCAAGTGCATGATGTTTAAATGTCTAAGCATGCAACTGGATTCAAATTTCGGAGATTTTTCCCTTGGCTAAAAGTCCTTCCGCACTTCTTACAGATAACCTTTGCCTCATCAATAGGATTTTGGTCAAAAAAGTGCCACACTGCACTCTTCCTACTATGGGATAAATTTTCAGGGCTTGCATGCTGTGTTAATTTGACCGTCTGGCCAAGCTGTCCTGCAACCCTTTTTGTTTTTTTAACACGTTTTTGGACTGCTACGGGCCTGCCAGATAATCGCAGCTGCGATGTCGATACCTGCTGCGGATCCTCCTCCTCTTCTGAGCTATTGCCAGCGGTATTCCCTTCCCCCCACTGGATGCCAATCCGGGTCAACAACTGGGTCATCCATCACCTCCTCTTCAATTTCTTCTGCACCTTTCTCTGTGTCACCGAGTAAGGTGGTATAGCATGCGGGAAGGGGCATCTGAGTTTCATCAGAGTCAGATTCTGGCTCAGTAGACTGCGAGGGCAATGTAGTGCTCTGGGTGAATGTACAGCAGAATCATATAGCAGTGGCTGTGCATCAGTGCACTCCATGTCATATATTTATCTTGGACTGGGAATTCAGGATTTGACTTGATAACCCAGGCATGGTATGTGAAAAGAGCTTCATGGAGTAATCTGAAGTGTGGCCTGCCGCATACTTCACTTTTGGTGGGGGTGAAGGACACAAGGAAAGGTGTTGTTCCTGACCAGGAGCCTGCACTGACGGCTCAGTGCTTGCATTTTTTGAAACTTCAGAAGAGGAGGCGATAGAGCTGGAGGCTGTTTCGGCAATGTAAGCCAAAACCTGTTCCTGATGCTCCGACTTTAAAAGCGGTTTACCTACTCCCACAAAAGGGAGCCTTCCGGGCCTTCTGGAGCCAGACGATGACGCAGGCTCAACACCTCAACTGCCCCCCCCGCCCACGTCCACGGCCTCTTCCACCGTACTTCCTCATGTTTGGGAAAATGTACCAAAAATACCAGCAGATAAATGGTACTGTATCAGAAGCGTACAGCTGTATACGGTGAAGAGGAAAATTTAAATCTCCGTATATATTTCCGGAGTCACACACAGACGCTCACTCAGTATGGATTAGACCAGAATAAAAAAAGCCGAAAAACGGTACTATATCAGAAGCATACAGCTACATACAGAGTAGGAGATAATTTAAATGTCCGTATATATTTCCGGAGTCACACACAGACGCTCACAGGCTCAGTATGGATTGGACCAGAATATAAAAAGCAGAAACACGGTACTGTATCAGAAGCATACAGCTGTGTACAGTGTAGGGGAAATTGTAAATCTCCGTATATATTTCCGGAGTCACACACAGACGCTCACAGGCTCAGTATGGATTAGACCAGAATTAAAAAAAAGTCGAAAAACGGTACTGTATCAGAAGCGTACAGCTGTATACAGTGTAGGGGAAATTGTAAATCTCCGTATATGTTTCCGGAGTCACACACAGACGCTCACAGACTCAGTAAGGATTAGACCAGAATATAAAAAGCAGAGAAATGGTACTGTATCAGAAGCGTACAGGTGTACACAGTATAGGAGAAATTGTAAATCTCCGTATATTTTTCCGGAGTCACACACAGACGCTCACTCAGTATGGATTAGACCAGAATAAAAAAAAGCCGAAAAAGGTACTGTATCAGAAGCGTACAGCTGTATACAGTGTAGGGGAAATTTTAAATCTCTGTATATATTTCCGGAGTCACACACAGACGCTCACTCAGTATGGATTAGACAAGAATAAAAAAAATCCGAAAAACGGTACTGTATCAGAAGCGTACAGCTGTATACAGTGTAGGGGAAATTGGAAATCTCCGTATATATTTCCGGAGTCATACACAGACGCTCACTCAGTATTGATTTGACCAAAATACAAAATGCTGAAAAACGGTAATGTATCTGAAGCGTACAGCTGTATACAGTGAAGTGGTAATTTTAAACCTCCGTATATATTTCCGGAGTCACAAACAGACGCTTACAGGCTCAGTATGGATTAGACCAGAATATAAAAAGCAGAAAAACGGTACTGTATCAGAAGCGTACAGCTGTATACAGTGTAGGGGAAATTGTAAATCTCTGTATATATTTCCGGAGTTAGACACAAATAGTCAGCATGTATTTGTCCGTGATACCAGCCGGTACACGGTAGTGTGTGAGGAGCGTACACCTCTCTACGGTGTGGGAAAAAATGAACGCTCGGTAACTGTGCGGAAAAAAAGAATAAAAGTATTAGTGCTGTGTAAAAAGCAGTCTGCACAGCAGTGTACACACAGCAATACAGCTATCAGGCAGCCTAATAACCAGCGCTGCTGTACACAAGAAAATCCTCCCCTGTCACTGCACACTAACTAACTGTACAGCACAATTGTTATGAGCACAAGCACATAAGAACTTCTCTTTCCAGCCCTACTGACAAACAGCAAGCAACCTCTCCCTACTGTTAAGATCGGCAGAAGTAAAATGGAGGTCGGCGGTCAGGGCTTTTATAGACACTATGACACCACACAAAGCAAGCTAATCACTGCAATGCCCTTCTCTAAGATGGTGGTGGACGCTGCCCATGTCATCTCATTGCCCACAGTGTACGTCCTTGCTCATTGGCTGAAAAAAGGTGCCTGCAAGCATTATAGGAAAACCGACTTTGGCGCTCGCTTTGCTGAACGCATGGCCGACTTAACGCTATAGTCGGGATTCGCTCGGCGAAACCCGACTTTGGTGAAAGTCGGCGAATTATGAATCTGACCGACCTGTTTCGCTCAACTCTAGTGGACATCCATTCTCATAGCTATCAAAATTCTGTAAAAGGAGGACATATGTGTGAGCATGAAAATAATAAATAAAGAGCGCTCAAATTAGTAAAAAAAAAAAAAAGTGGTGCTTACTTTCATGGACGGCATAAGGCACTTAAATATGGCCAGATGTATTCAGGAGGAAAATGTCCTCTGATAGGATAATGAGAAATTGTTTAAATCTCTCATATAGGGTAAAGCCTTTACCTATAATGATAATGTGTCCATAAATATAAGAAAAATGTGTCCAATGAATGTAAGAGAAAACCAAAAAATATATGGGGAAAGTGGAACAAAAGATTTGCTTACTTATGTATAGTCTCACTGTGTCCACAGGTAGTATTAGCGTCAGCCCTAGGAAAGTGATATGTCCCATTAGCGCTATTAGTGAGAGACATATTAGGGTTAAGTGTGTTCAGAAGCGCAATGAATCTTACTAGTGGTGGTTCAGTGGGCGGTATGACAGGCTCATCAGCGCGGTATCCACCGCTTGCTGTAGTGTCACGCTGTCTAATGATATGTATACAATGTCAGTAAACTATTAATACAGGAACAACACTCTATACAACAACTAGTATAGCAACATCAGCATGTAAGTATAGAATAGATTTACCTGACACGATATCTGCTGAACTCAGGGTTAATCTTGAGGACTTGATGAGCTGAAACGGGAAAGAGGTGGACCGGGATCTAACCTGACCCTAAACTGGGGTCCTAACTAATCCCTCACCTTGGAGGTACTGATAATGGTTCAGAGGTCCAAGTCTCCAACCTAACCCTGTCTCCTATCAGACCCTGAACCCTGTAATCAGTCCTAAGAAGGATCCTGACTACCACCAAAGGGATATGGGCTGATCTCAGCTAAATACACAGATTAGACATATAAGACAGACAGGATAACACTCGCTTGCATACACACTCAAACACCAAAGGAACATAAATGGTCTGGGAAATAAACTCTAACCAAGTTGAGCTTAGAACAACTAAGGAGCTCACAACTAAAGTCTATACAGATTCATTCCTATCTGTGGTCTGCATGAAGGTTTCACTGGCAACTCCCCAAGCAGACAACCAGGAATTTAAAGGAAACCAATCAACAAATAATCAATTGCAGCCGGGAGAAACTGCACCCAGTCCCAGCACCGAGCACAGACAGAATTAACTCCCTAGCTGCCAAACACAAAGAAACAGCAGATCAGCTGTGAGAAGTCAAAATGTGCAACCGCGACGATCTTCGTGGCAATGCACACATGACATGTAGTGAGCTGAAGTGTCTATGAGATGCTGTATAAATGGGAAAGGGGCGGGACTTGTTTGTGTACTCATACAGGAGTACGTCACAGGAAGTTACATCCTTTGTGTTCCACAGGGCTCAAGCTTGTGTTCCAGCAGCCATATTTGATTAGGTGTAAGCTAGATTAGTATATGAAAATGAGAATGCAGTGCTATGTAGCCAAGAATACCTCTCTTTTCCTTCCCAACTTCTCTTTTGCACTTTAAGCACGTATATGATGCCAGATTGGCTATCAATTGTTTTTTCAGTTTTGATTTTTACATTTATTTGTCTCATTTTTAGTCTCATGTTCACTGTCTAGTCAGGGAAGCTATGGGTTCCATGGAAGATAAAGTTTTGGACTAATTTTAATGTCATGGGGAGCAATGGGAAAATGGGAGATGAGGAACCTGGGCCCCTGAACTGGCCCTCAGACTAGGGGGAGCCCTGTTTTTCCTTAACTTGGGGGTACCCTTGATGGTAGGGAGGCCCAGTCACCACCTGTCCCTATCTCCTATTTAGCCTTGAGCTAAACCCCCAACCCCCACCCCAGGAGGTGAACAGTAGTGGAAACCACAGGTAAAGAACGACAGGGAATAAAGTAAACTGCACCACACAGCAAATAAACAGGATGACACAATATGTGTGTGAGGGGAACATAATGTCAATAGGAAAATGTACAAAACAACACAGTATACTTCACCAAATCCTAAATAAAGACTTGAGTATCAACAGCTACTCTAACACTGGACCGGTATGCAAGAGACAAGCAAGTGCTATAGTCGACATCCTGGAATGTTCTGATCCATACTAAAAGGGAGATGGAGTTCCCAGCAGCCTCAGCCACTAATCAAAAATGTAACTCCTGCTAAGCTGAACAATAGTGAACAAACCACCACTGATGCCCAAACTCAGGCTGAGCAACAGGAACGTCTAAGACTGCACACTAGACTCCCCAGTGTGACCAGCATCCGAAGCTGGCATGACAGTCTATTTACATGGGATCTGGCACAATTATCTGTGCACCATACATATCTAGTAATTAAAGACCACAAAAAAATGACTCTGCCATGCTGAGTTTTATTTTCTTTGTATTGTATTTTCTGAAATGTATTTTCTGAAAGGGGTTGCCTCAGATGAAGCCTCAAATAAACCAGCCAAGTTTAAGCATATGCCCCCCATATGTTCCTTGGATCGCCCGCCAGGGCAGTGGGATACTCAGTACCGGGCCGGTGCATTGAAGGGATGTGTCACAGTGGCAGTGACCCGGTCTGTGGCCCTGGGCGTCCAATAAAAGAGGCAATATTTACAGGCTATGAATAGAGTTTGTAGTTAGGTATTCGTGACGCCACCTGTGGTATCTCGTCAAAAGTGACCAGCGCTGCGGTGCAGATCCTCTGAGACTGATAATGTGATGCAGCAGAGTTGGGATAGCTTTCCACAGGTAAAGCTTGTGGTTTCAGGGCAGGGTGATGTTGCAGATAGAGTAATGGTGCTGGGAGATGTAGCAGAGTGGAGTGTGTGACGCAGGAAGAAACTGAGGAGACAGTCAGTTGCAGTTTCCAATGCTTTACTCACAGTTCAGATGCCGACAGTACAGATGCCCGCTTGGTACCGTGTCCTCCAGATGAGGGGCTCGGCAAACTCCCAGGTAGATTGGGATACACCTTTCCAGGACTCCTTTCTATATATGTGTTCCTTTCACTGGTCATCTCACTGTGCTGATTTTCCCGCCTTCTACCTTTCCAGCACCTTCACAAACAGTGTCCCAGATCAGTGGCTGCGAATCCTGTTGGATAACGTCTTATCTCTGCGCTTCCTTGATTCTATATAGCTACCTCTCCGGCAAAGATAATTGTGGTTATTGACTGTGATCCCTAAAGTTATCACAGCAGTCGGCTTGCTAGCTGAGTCGTAAAGTTCTCCACTAGGCTAAGGGGCCGAGTCCTCTCTGTGACCTGCTCCCTCTGCAAACAGATCGGGACCCACGGATGGTTCTTGCTCTCTCCGTGTCCCTAGGACACCTTCCTCTCCCTCCAGAAGCTTCTCTCCTTCTCTGCTTCTCTCTCCTTCACTCTCTACTTCCCGGACCGAGCTCTTCCCAGCTCCAGGTCCCCTCTGAGTCTGTCTCTAGACTCCTTTCCTCTGCAGCCACCCCTGACAGGGAGCTGCTTCACCACACGTCTGTCTTCTTCCACTTCCTCCTCACATCTCTCTACACTCTGTCCTTGCTTCCTCAAGCTTCACTCCTCCCTTGCTACTTACTAGCTCCACCCACCCATACACTCTTTACTAACCAGCCTGGGATGAGACCATCCTCCCGCAGGGTACGTCCAGGGTGCCCAGCTGCTATAGTGTGTGTTGGATGCAGGTGTTAGAGTCCTGGGTGGTGCTCCCTCCTTAACTAAGAGTAAAGTATCACACCTCTGGGTGAGGTGCAATACTTCTGTGGTGAACCCTCAGGGGCGCCACATTCCTTAAACGTGATATATAGCTGTAGGAGTGCATAAATACCACGCAGGGTGAATGTTTGATGGCTAGAGATGAGCAAAATGAGAAAACGTTCGCCAATCTCAAATTCGGCATGAACGTAGCACATTCGGATTTGTGTTCGGATTCCCAAGCATTTTCTTCGAAATCAGGAAAATTAGGCCAAAGTTCGGTAAATGATTGAGTTTCCACTAATTCTTTTGTTAGGACTTTGACTAGGATAGTGGTGCTGTATGATGATTGGGGGACATGTTTGATGAGGTGAGGAGGTGGG
>JARQOD010007506.1:0-38964 GCA_033576555.1 Oophaga sylvatica | reverse complement strand
AAAAAAATGCATTTAGGCCATCACCACCACCACCACCATCACCACCGATAGTTCCAGCAGATGCAGCTCTCAAGTTCAACTCACCCTAGCAGACGCTCTGAGTAGGAAAAGATTGTACTCAGCCTGTCATCCTCGTACACAGGGTTTGAACGCCTGCATTGCAAAACTGATCTCATTAGAGATGATGCCCTTCCGTTTGGTTGAAAGCGCATTGTTCAGAGAACTCATGACCTACGCTGTCCCACGCTATGACATACCCAGTCGCCACTTTTTTTTTTTTGAGAAAAGCCATCCCTGCCCTCCACCAGCATGTGAAAAAATGCATTTTCTATGCACTGCAGCAATCAGTCAGTGGAAAGGTGCACCTCACAACAGATGCATGGGCCAGTAGGCATGGCCAGGGCCATTACATGTCCATAACTGCGCACTGGGTTAATGTGATGGATGCAGGGTCCACAGAGGACGGCAGTGGTGGGACAGTGCTGCCTAGCCCACGTTATAGGCAACTGTTGGCTGTAGGCGTTGGCCTCCCCTCCTCCTCCTCCAAAAGCGAAAGCTCGGCAGCAGAGCGAAGACGCACGAGCACTCCATCCGCAACTGGCAGTGTTGCAGACGAGGTGTCCCACTATCGAACAGCTAGTGGTAAGCTTCAGCAGGCTGTTTTACAAATATGTTTGGGCGACAAGAGACACACCGCTGATGTACTGTCCCAATACTTGCACCGAGAAACAGAGACACGGCTGGGCAGTATACATCTTGAGCCAGGCAAAGTAGTCAGTGATAACGGCCGTAATTTTGTGGCGGTCATATCCATGTCAAAACTCCGACACATACCTTGCCTGGCTCACACCTTGAACCTGGTGGTGCAGTGCTTTTTAAATAATTATCCGGAGTTAACAGCTCTGCTCCATAAAGTGCGAAGACTGTGTTCGCACATCCGTCGCTCCCCCGTTGACTCCAGTAGCATGCAGAAGCTGCAGCAAGCGCTCAAGCTCCCCAAGCACCGCCTAATCATAGATGTTGCCACAAGGTGGAACTCCACCATGCACATGGTTGACAGGCCGTGCGAACAGAGGCAGACTGTAATGCATTTATGGGAGGATACACGGGTAGGTAGTTCTAGGGCAGACATGGAGTTGTCGGGTGTGCAGTGGTCAAAGCTGAAAGACCTCTGTAAAGTCCTTCAGTGTTTTGAGGAATGGACACGGCTGGTAAGCGCAGACGACGCCATCATAAGCATGAGCATCCCACTTATGCGTCTGCTCATTCAAACTTTGACGCACATTAAGGATCAGGCGTGTGCAGTGGAGGATGTCGACGAGGAAGAGTGAAGTGTTCATGACATTCAGCCATTGTCTGCTCAGGGAACTGTCCTGAACGAGGTGGAGGCAGAAGAGGAAGAGGAGGGGGGATGATTATGTAGGGGAAGAGGATGCTTCTGAGGGTCCAAGACAAAATGTTGTCTTGCCAATTTCAGGTTCAGGGTTTGTGCGTGACTGGAGGGATGTTGATTTGGCAGAAAGTGCTCCTACACCTACTGCTGGCAGTGAATCACTGACACCTGGAACATTGGCCCACATGTCTGGTTATGCCTTCCGGATCCTAAAAAGGGACCCACGCATTGTAAAAATGATGAAGGATGACGACTACTGGTTGGCCACCATCCTCGATCCACGCTATAAAGGAAAATTGCAGAATATCATGCCACAGAAGAACATCGATCTAATATTATCCAACAAACAAGCAACTCTGGTAAACCATTTGTTAGAGGCATTCCCATTTAACAGCAGCGTTGCAGGTTCTACCATGAACCGTCCTGGGCCAAATGGAAGAGGTGTTCGTGGTCAACACAGCCGAAGTGGTGGTGGAGACAGGGTTTCATGACCATGTTGTGGACTGATTACTCACAGACACCTCACACGCATGGTAATAATCTGCAATCTATTGCAACAGACAGGAGACAGCAGTTGTCAACTATGATTACAAATTACTTCTCCTCCCCTATAGATGTTCTCCCTCACCCGTCATTCCCCTTTGACTACTGGGCCTGTAAACTGGACACCTAGCCTGAATTGGCACAATATGCTTTACAGGAGCTCACTTGCCCTGCTGGTAGTGTGTTATCAGAAAGAGTCTTCAGTGCTGCTGGGTCAATCCTGACAGAAAGAAGGACCCGGCTGTCGACAGAAAATGTTGATGATCTAACCTGAACCATGCCTGAGTTTCCAAGGATTTTGTCCCACCTTCCCCTCAGGACACATAGGTTGTCAGCAAAATGGCTAATTTTTCTTTCGTCTTCCTCTGAATTCTCACATTCCTCCATTTTCAGCTGCAGAACGTTCAGCATACACCTCAACCTATGTAACTTTTTGCCACCTCTCTATCTGGCCTGCCCCCCCACAGGGCCGGGTCACCACCTGGCACCCCCGGGCTAGAGCCGGTACCCTGAGTAGGTGGGGGCTCCCACTCTCAGGCGACGGTACTGGCACAGGGTCTCAACATAGTACCAAAAAGTGGCTCTGACGGTGGAATGGGCCCACTCGCCATCAGACATACGGGCGTACTATGAGGGGCCCTGTGACAGTGCTGGTGCCCATGACTGGGCCCCCCCTGCTTGCTTATGGCCCCAGCACTCGCAATAGTTACATGTTATGTTTTGGTAGCTGAGGAGAAATTGCAAAAATAGCCAAAGAAGCAATACACCAGAGAGGCTGGAAACCATTGGACTGCAGGACCCCAAACCAACCGCAACACTAGAAGTAGCCGTGGAGAATACCTACGGTGATCCTAGATGCCTCTCACAGGCGGAGAGATAACTACACCTAAAAGCAGAAAGATGAAAGCTATCTGCCCCATAGCAGAATCCCCAAAGAAATAGGAAGCCCTCAAACATGTAATGGCTGTTGGACAAGAAGAAAACACGAACAGACAGAAAATAGAATGAGCAAACGCTCCGGCCCAATCTGTCTAGATAGAAAAGTATAGGAAAGAATTCTGACAGCAACCCAAAAAACCCCTGACAAAAATACCAACACTTCTGATTAACAAAAAAACCTGAGATCACACGATCTCCACCACCTAAATCAGATCTCTGGTGTAACACACAGCAATTCAGCAAACAAAAAGTGACATAGGAACAAAGCAAAAGTGCAAACACAAACTGAGCACAATTGCAGCGCCAGGCCCCAAAAGGGGACCAGGCTGAAGTCCACTGCAAGGCAGTGAACCAGTAAGGAGAATCCAACAAGGGGAAAAAAAAACAGCAAATCACTTATCTGAATGAAAGCAGGAATGCAAGCTGAGCTCCAAGCAAGAGCTGGAAGAACAATTGATTACTGGCAAGGCTGACGAGGGTTCAGGTCACTTATATCAGACCATACAGTCCCAGCTGAAGGCCACTCAGCAATTGGTTCATTACCCTCCAACTCTGAAGTCGCCTCCAGCGTATTCACAACAGCACTCCCCCCTTGAGGAGGGGTCACCGAACCCTCACCTGCGCAACCATGCCGATCAGGATGAGCTCGATGATAGGCACAGATAAGTCTCCTAGCATGGATGTCCGAAGCAAACAAGCAAGAATTGTCCTCCTGACCATAACCTCTCCACTTAACCAAATACTGGAGTTTCCATCTAGCATAACGAGAATCCAATATTTTCTCAACCACATACTCCAAATTGCCCTCAACCAAAACAGGGTCGGGAGGTGCAGCCATAAGAACTACTGGCTCGACAAACCTCTTCAATAAGGACTTGTGGAATACGTTATGGATCTTAAATGTCCCTGGAAGAAAAAAACGGAAGGAAACCGGATTAAGAATTTCCAAGATCTTATAAGGTCCAATGAACTTTCTAATTTTGGAGATGCAACCTTCATAGGGATATCTGCTTGAGGAAACCAAACCAAAGTCCCCCCTTTAAAGCGAGGACTGTTGTGAATGGGTTTGAGATGAGTTCTGAGCAGAGGCTCCCTCTGGTGGTTACAAGCGGTACTAGTGAGGATTGTGAGGACTGGGAATCAGGTGTTACTGATTGGTCTTATATAAGGGAGTAATTTTCCCATCAGGGTTGCCGGTGATCAATTGTTCTGGTCTGAATCCTTCTTTTCAGTTTCCCTTGTAGCCTGCTGTGTCGTGTCTGCATCTCCTGCTATCAGATAAGACAATTTCTTATTTTGTGTTTTTGCTATATTTTTGCATTTGGTCCTGCACTTCTGTGGGGCCTTCTGGGTCCCCTCCGGGGGCTTTTGCCCTCTCAGTTTAGTCCAGCCACTGTGTTTTGTACTTTTGCTTTTTCCAGTTTTTTCAGTGGCTGCTGTTTTTGTTACACCAGAGAACTAATTTAGGTGGTAGAGGTCGTGTGATCTCAGGTGATTTTGAAATTAGTAGAGTTGGTGTTTTTTCAGGGTTTTCTGGGATTGCAGTAAGTACCCTTCCTGTCCTTTTCTATTTAGTTAGTTTGGGCCCCAGCGTTTGCTCATACTATTTTCTTTCTGTGTCAGTATTTCCTCTTGTCTAACCGCCATTACATGTTTGGGGGCTTTCTATTATCTTTGGGGTTCTGCTACGGGGCAGATAGCTTTCCTATTTCTATCTTTAGGTGTAGTTAGTTTCTCAGGCTGTGACGAGGCGTCTAGGACCAACGTAGGAACGCTCCACGGCTGCCTCTAGTTGTGGTGGTTAGTCAGGGTACTGCAATCTCATAGATTCCAACTGCTCTGGTGTATTTCCTTTTTTGCCTGCACTCCTCAGCTACCGTAACATAACAGTATCACCGGCCATAAAAATTGTATGGTACTCACAGAAGGGAAAAAATATTTTGAAGGAAGAAAAGTTGTCAGAGATATTTTTCTGTTTGTTGCATTTTTTTTTTTTTTTTTTTTTCCCTCTGTATCTCTGGGTGCTGGGGAGGATCTTTTCTCCCAATGGAGTTTGCACAGTTGTCTGGCCGTGTGGATCAGCTTGCCACTGAGGTTCAGAGTATTGCTGCATATCTTGCTAGGTTGCCTGTTGTGGAACCTAGGATCCCCATGCCAGATTTGTTTTTAGGGGATCGAGCTAAGTTTCAGAATTTCAAAAATAATTGTAAATTGTTTCTTGCCTTAAAATCTAAGTCCTCAGGAAACGCAGCGCAGCAGGTTCAAATTATCATCTCTCTCCTGCGCGGCGATCCTCAGGATTGGGCTTTTTCCCTGATACCTGGGGATCCTGTTTTGAGTGATGTTGATGCATTTTTTCAGGCTTTGGGGTTATTGTACGATGAGCCTAATGTCACTGATCAAGCTGAAAAAGCCTTGTTGGCATTAAATCAGGGGCTTGATGACGCTGAGTTATACTGTCAGAGATTCCGTAGGTGGGCAGTCCTGACCAAATGGAATGACGACGCTTTGGCGGCCCTTTTCCCGGGAAGGGTCTGTCGGATAATGTAAAGGATGTTATGGTGGGATTCCCTGTCCCCTCTGGTCTCAATGATTCTATGTCATTAGCGATTCAAATTGACAGACGTTTGCGTGAGCGGAGAAGTATGCGTGGAGTGGTGTTGCCTTGTGAGCCAGCTGCTGAGCCCATGCAGTGTGATGGAGTGGTGTCTGGGGCACAGCGTCATGAGTTTCGAAAGCGCAATGGGTTATGTTTCTACTGTGGTGATGCCTCTCATGCTATTTCAGTCTGCCCTAAGCGGGGAAGACATTTTGCACGCTCAGTTGTCTTGGGTAGTGTTCAGACTAAGTTTTTATTAACTGTCACTCTGATATGCTCTCTGTCCTCATTTTCTGCTCAGGCTTTCGTTGATTCTGGAGCAGCTATTAACCTGATGGATTATGATTTTGCTAAACGTTGTGGGTTTCCCTTGATACCCCTACAGAAGTCTATTCCTTTACTGGGGATCGATTCTACCCCTTTGGCTGAGAATAAACCCCAGTTTTCTACTCAGGTGATAATGAGGGTTGAACCTGATCACCAGGAGTGCTGCAAATTTTTGGTTCTATATAATCTGCATGACATTATCGTGCTGGGTTTCCCTTGGTTACAGTCTCATAATCCTGTTTTGGATTGGAAATCTGTGTCTGTAACCAGTTGGGGCTGCCAATGTGTTAATACCAACACTCCTGTTTTTTCTGCCTCCCCCCAGGCTGAGGATGTTCCTGACTTTTTGTTTGATTTTTCTGATGTGTTTAGCGAAAGTAAATCTGCATCCTTACCTCCCCATAGGAGCTATGACTGCGCTATTGAATTAGTGCCAGGTAGTAAATTCCCTAAAGGTCGCCTTTTTAACTTGTCTGTACCTGAACATGACGCTATGCGGTCTTATATCAAGGAATCATTGGAGAAGGGTCATATCAGACCATCCTCTTCACCCTTAGGTGCCGGTTTTTTCTTTGTGGCCAAAAAAGATGGTTCATTAAGGCCGTGTATTGATTATCGTCTCTTGAACAATATTACTGTGAAATATCAATACCCGTTACCCTTGATTTCTGACCTGTTTTCCAGGGTGAAAAACGCTACTTGGTTTACCAAGCTTGACCTCAGGGGGGCGTATAACCTTATTCGCATTAAGCACGGGGATGAATGGAAGACGGCATTTAACACCCCTGAAGGGCATTTTGAGTACCTTGTGATGCCCTTTGGGCTCACTAATGCTCCTTCCGTCTTCCAGTCCTTCATGAATGACATTTTCAGGGATTTTGTGGACAAGTTTCTGATTGTTTATTTGGATGATATCTTGATTTTTTCTAATGACTGGGACTCTCATGTGAAACATGTTCGAACTGTATTCCAGATTTTGAGAGAGAATGCTCTGTATGTGAAGGGATCAAAGTGTCTTTTTGGCGTACAGAAGATCTCATTTCTGGGATTCATTTTGTCCCCATCTGTTATTGAAATGGACCCGGTCAAGGTTCAGGCCATCTGTGATTGGGTCCAACCTACTTCATTAAAGGCTCTTCAGAGATTTTTGGGTTTTGCCAATTTTTATCGTAAATTTATTGGTAATTTCTCTGTTATTGTTAAACCATTAACTGATTTGACCAGAAAGGGTTCTGATGTGGTGAATTGGCCTCCTGAGGCAGTCTCTGCGTTTCAGGAACTTAAGCAGAGATTCACTTCTGCTCCTGTTCTACGGCAGCCTGATGTTTCTCTGCCATTTCAGGTGGAGGTTGATGCCTCTGAAATTGGGGCAGGTGCCGTTTTGTCCCAAAAAGATCCAGAGACCTCTAAAAGTAACCCTTGTGCCTTTTTCTCTCGAAAATTTTCTCCTACTGAACGTAATTATGACGTGGGTAATCGGGAGTTATTGGCCATGAAGTGGGCTTTTGAAGAGTGGAGACATTGGCTGGAGGGAGCCAAACATCAGGTGGTGGTCCTTACGGACCATAAGAATCTGGTCTATCTGGAATCTGCCAAGCGACTCAATCCTAGACAGGCCAGGTGGGCCTTGTTTTTCACACGTTTTAATTTTGTGGTTTCCTTTCTTCCTGGCACTAAGAATGTTAAGGCGGATGCCCTCTCGAGGAGTTTCCTTGCGGACTCTCCTGAGCTATCTGATCCCTCTGTTATTTTGAAGGAGGGTGTAGTTCTTTCCGCCATCTCGCCCAATTTGAGACTTGCTCTGGAGGGGTGTCAGGAGGATAGGCCCGAGCGCTGCCCTGTTGGAAAATTGTTTGTCCCGGACCAATGGAAAAAGAGTGTGATGTCTGAGATTCATTGTTCCGCATTGGCTGGGCATCCCGGAATTTTTGGTACCAGAGACTTGGTTAGTCGGTCCTTTTGGTGGCCTACCTTGTCTCGCGATGTCAGGGAATTTGTGCAGTCCTGCGGGACTTGCTCTCGCTCCAAGCCTTGCTCTCGCTCTAGTGGTTTGTTGATGCCATTGCCTGTGCCCAAGAGACCATGGACCCATATCTCTATGGATTTCATTTCCGATCTTCCTGTTTCTCAGAGAATGACCACCATCTGGGTAATTTGTGATAGGTTTTCCAAAATGATACATCTTGTGCCATTACCTAAGTTGCCTTCCTCCTCTGAATTGGTGCCGTTGTTCCTTCAGCACGTGGTTCGTTTACACGGCATTCCTGAGAACATTGTGTCTGACAGAGGAGTCCAGTTTGTTTCCAGATTTTGGAGGACTTTTTGTTCTAAACTGGGTGTTCAATTGTCTTTCTCCTCGGCATTTCATCCTCAGACCAATGGTCAAACTGAGAGAACAAACCAGACATTGGAGACTTATCTAAGATGCTTTGTGTCTGCTGATCAGGATGACTGGGTCTCTTTTTTGCCTTTGGCTGAGTTTGCTCTTAATAATAGGGCTAGCTCTGCCACTTTAATGTCTCCGTTTTTCTGTAATTCTGGGTTTCACCCTCGATTTTCTTCAGGACAGACGGAGGCTTCTGTCTGTCCAGGTGTTGACTCTGTTGTTGAGCGTATGCAGCAGATTTGGGACCAGGTAGTGGAGAGGTTGTCCCTCTCTCAGGAGAAGGCCCAGCGGTTTGCTAACCGGCATAGGACTGATGGTCCTCGGTTTAAAGTGGGGGACTTGGTCTGGTTGTCCTCAAAGAATATTCCTATGAGAGTAGCATCTCCTAAATTTAAGCCTAGGTTCATTGGACCTTATAAGATCATGGAGATTATTAATCCTGTTTCTTTTCGTTTGCTTCTTCCAGGGACATTTAAGATCCATAACGTGTTCCACAAGTCCTTGTTGAAGAGGTTTGTTGAGCCAGTGGTTCCTGCTGCTGTGCCTCCTGACCCTGTTTTGGTTGAGGGCAATCTGGAGTATGTGGTTGAGAAAATATTGGATTCTCGTTTTTCTAGACGAAGACTCCAGTATTTGGTTAAATGGAGAGTTATGGTCAGGAAGACAATTCTTGGGTGTTTGCTTCGGACATCCATGCTAGGAGACTTATCCGTGCGTATCATAGAACTCATCCTGACCGACCTGGTTGCTCAAATGAGGGTTCGGTGACCCCTCCTCATACTGTTGTGAATGGGTTTGAGATGAGTTCTGAGCAGAGGCTCCCTCTGGTGGTTACAAGCGGTACTAGTGAGGATTGTGAGGACTGGGAATCAGGTGTTACTGATTGGTCTTATATAAGGGAGTATTTTCCCATCAGGGTTGCCGGTGATCAATTGTTCTGGTCTGAATCCTTCTTTCCAGTTTCCCTTGTAGCCTGCTGTGTCGTGTCTGCATCTCCTGCTATCAGATAAGACAATTTCTTATTTTGTGTTTTTGCTATATTTTTGCATTTGGTCCTGCACTTCTGTGGGGGCCTTCTGGGTCCCCTCCGGGGGCTTTTGCCCTCTCAGTTTAGTCCAGCCACTGTGTTTTGTACTTTTGCTTTTTCCAGTTTTTTCAGTGGCTGCTGTTTTTGTTACACCAGAGAACTAATTTAGGTGGTAGAGGTCGTGTGATCTCAGGTGATTTTGAAATTAGTAGAGTTGGTGTTTTTTCAGGGTTTTCTGGGATTGCAGTAAGTACCCTTCCTGTCCTTTTCTATTTAGTTAGTTTGGGCCCCAGCGTTTGCTCATACTATTTTCTTTCTGTGTCAGTATTTCCTCTTGTCTAACCGCCATTACATGTTTGGGGGCTTTCTATTATCTTTGGGGTTCTGCTACGGGGCAGATAGCTTTCCTATTTCTATCTTTAGGTGTAGTTAGTTTCTCAGGCTGTGACGAGGCGTCTAGGACCAACGTAGGAACGCTCCACGGCTGCCTCTAGTTGTGGTGGTTAGTCAGGGTACTGCAATCTCATAGATTCCAACTGCTCTGGTGTATTTCCTTTTTTGCCTGCACTCCTCAGCTACCGTAACATAACAGTATCACCGGCCATAAAAATTGTATGGTACTCACAGAAGGGAAAAAATATTTTGAAGGAAGAAAAGTTGTCAGAGATATTTTTCTGTTTGTTGCATTTTTTTTTTTTTTCCCTCTGTATCTCTGGGTGCTGGGGAGGATTTTTCTCCCAATGGAGTTTGCACAGTTGTCTGGCCGTGTGGATCAGCTTGCCACTGAGGTTCAGAGTATTGCTGCATATCTTGTAGGTTGCCTGTTGTGGAACCTAGGATCCCCATGCCAGATTTTTTTTTGGGGATCGAGCTAAGTTTCAGAATTTCAAAAATAATTGTAAATTGTTTCTTGCCTTAAAATCTAAGTCCTCAGGAAACGCAGCGCAGCAGGTTCAAATTATCATCACTCTCCTGCGCGGCGATCCTCAGGATTGGGCTTTTTCCCTGACACCTGGGGATCCTGTTTTGAGTGATGTTGATGCATTTTTTCAGGCTTTGGGGTTATTGTACGATGAGCCTAATGTCACTGATCAAGCTGAAAAGCCTTGTTGGCATTAAATCAGGGGCTTGATGACGCTGAGTTATACTGTCAGAGATTCCGTAGGTGGGCAGTCCTGACCAAATGGAATGACGACGCTTTGGCGGCCCTTTTCCGGAAGGGTCTGTCGGATAATGTAAAGGATGTTATGGTGGGATTCCCTGTCCCCTCTGGTCTCAATGATTCTATGTCATTAGCGATTCAAATTGACAGACGTTTGCGTGAGCGGAGAAGTATGCGTGGAGTGGTGTTGCCTTGTGAGCCAGCTGCTGAGCCCATGCAGTGTGATGGAGTGGTGTCTGGGGCACAGCGTCATGAGTTTCGAAAGCGCAATGGGTTATGTTTCTACTGTGGTGATGCCTCTCATGCTATTTCAGTCTGCCCTAAGCGGGGAAGACATTTTGCACGCTCAGTTGTCTTGGGTAGTGTTCAGACTAAGTTTTTATTAACTGTCACTCTGATATGTTCTCTGTCCTCATTTTCTGCTCAGGCTTTCGTTGATTCTGGAGCAGCTATTAACCTGATGGATTATGATTTTGCTAAACGTTGTGGGTTTCCCTTGATACCCCTACAGAAGTCTATTCCTTTACTGGGGATCGATTCTACCCCTTTGGCTGAGAATAAACCCCAGTTTTCTACTCAGGTGATAATGAGGGTTGAACCTGATCACCAGGAGTGCTGCAAATTTTTGGTTCTATATAATCTGCATGACATTATCGTGCTGGGTTTCCCTTGGTTACAGTCTCATAATCCTGTTTTGGATTGGAAATCTGTGTCTGTAACCAGTTGGGGCTGCCAATGTGTTAATACCAACACTCCTGTTTTTTCTGCCTCCCCCAGGCTGAGGATGTTCCTGACTTTTTGTTTGATTTTTCTGATGTGTTTAGCGAAAGTAAATCTGCATCCTTACCTCCCCATAGGAGCTATGACTGCGCTATTGAATTAGTGCCGGTAGTAAATTCCCTAAAGGTCGCCTTTTTAACTTGTCTGTACCTGAACATGACGCTATGCGGTCTTATATCAAGGAATCATTGGAGAAGGGTCATATCAGACCATCCTCTTCACCCTTAGGTGCCGGTTTTTTCTTTGTGGCCAAAAAAGATGGTTCATTAAGGCCGTGTATTGATTATCGTCTCTTGAACAATATTACTGTGAAATATCAATACCCGTTACCCTTGATTTCTGACCTGTTTTCCAGGGTGAAAAACGCTACTTGGTTTACCAAGCTTGACCTCAGGGGGGCGTATAACCTTATTCGCATTAAGCACGGGGATGAATGGAAGACGGCATTTAACACCCCTGAAGGGCATTTTGAGTACCTTGTGATGCCCTTTGGGCTCACTAATGCTCCTTCCGTCTTCCAGTCCTTCATGAATGACATTTTCAGGGATTTTGTGGACAAGTTTCTGATTGTTTATTTGGATGATATCTTGATTTTTTCTAATGACTGGGACTCTCATGTGAAGCATGTTCGAACTGTATTCCAGATTTTGAGAGAGAATGCTCTGTATGTGAAGGGATCAAAGTGTCTTTTTGGCGTACAGAAGATCTCATTTCTGGGATTCATTTTGTCCCCATCTGTTATTGAAATGGACCCGGTCAAGGTTCAGGCCATCTGTGATTGGGTCCAACCTACTTCATTAAAGGCTCTTCAGAGATTTTTGGGTTTTGCCAATTTTTATCGTAAATTTATTGGTAATTTCTCTGTTATTGTTAAACCATTAACTGATTTGACCAGAAAGGGTTCTGATGTGGTGAATTGGCCTCCTGAGGCAGTCTCTGCGTTTCAGGAACTTAAGCAGAGATTCACTTCTGCTCCTGTTCTACGGCAGCCTGATGTTTCTCTGCCATTTCAGGTGGAGGTTGATGCCTCTGAAATTGGGGCAGGTGCCGTTTTGTCCCAAAAAGATCCAGAGACCTCTAAAAGTAACCCTTGTGCCTTTTTCTCTCGAAAATTTTCTCCTACTGAACGTAATTATGACGTGGGTAATCGGGAGTTATTGGCCATGAAGTGGGCTTTTGAAGAGTGGAGACATTGGCTGGAGGGAGCCAAACATCAGGTGGTGGTCCTTACGGACCATAAGAATCTGGTCTATCTGGAATCTGCCAAGCGACTCAATCCTAGACAGGCCAGGTGGGCCTTGTTTTTCACACGTTTTAATTTTGTGGTTTCCTTTCTTCCTGGCACTAAGAATGTTAAGGCGGATGCCCTCTCGAGGAGTTTCCTTGCGGACTCTCCTGAGCTATCTGATCCCTCTGTTATTTTGAAGGAGGGTGTAGTTCTTTCCGCCATCTCGCCCAATTTGAGACTTGCTCTGGAGGGGTGTCAGGAGGATAGGCCCGAGCGCTGCCCTGTTGGAAAATTGTTTGTCCCGGACCAATGGAAAAAGAGTGTGATGTCTGAGATTCATTGTTCCGCATTGGCTGGGCATCCCGGAATTTTTGGTACCAGAGACTTGGTTAGTCGGTCCTTTTGGTGGCCTACCTTGTCTCGCGATGTCAGGGAATTTGTGCAGTCCTGCGGGACTTGCTCTCGCTCCAAGCCTTGCTCTCGCTCTAGTGGTTTGTTGATGCCATTGCCTGTGCCCAAGAGACCATGGACCCATATCTCTATGGATTTCATTTCCGATCTTCCTGTTTCTCAGAGAATGACCACCATCTGGGTAATTTGTGATAGGTTTTCCAAAATGATACATCTTGTGCCATTACCTAAGTTGCCTTCCTCCTCTGAATTGGTGCCGTTGTTCCTTCAGCACGTGGTTCGTTTACACGGCATTCCTGAGAACATTGTGTCTGACAGAGGAGTCCAGTTTGTTTCCAGATTTTGGAGGACTTTTTGTTCTAAACTGGGTGTTCAATTGTCTTTCTCCTCGGCATTTCATCCTCAGACCAATGGTCAAACTGAGAGAACAAACCAGACATTGGAGACTTATCTAAGATGCTTTGTGTCTGCTGATCAGGATGACTGGGTCTCTTTTTTGCCTTTGGCTGAGTTTGCTCTTAATAATAGGGCTAGCTCTGCCACTTTGATGTCTCCGTTTTTCTGTAATTCTGGGTTTCACCCTCGATTTTCTTCAGGACAGACGGAGGCTTCTGTCTGTCCAGGTGTTGACTCTGTTGTTGAGCGTATGCAGCAGATTTGGGACCAGGTAGTGGAGAGGTTGTCCCTCTCTCAGGAGAAGGCCCAGCGGTTTGCTAACCGGCATAGGACTGATGGTCCTCGGTTTAAAGTGGGGGACTTGGTCTGGTTGTCCTCAAAGAATATTCCTATGAGAGTAGCATCTCCTAAATTTAAGCCTAGGTTCATTGGACCTTATAAGATCATGGAGATTATTAATCCTGTTTCTTTTCGTTTGCTTCTTCCAGGGACATTTAAGATCCATAACGTGTTCCACAAGTCCTTGTTGAAGAGGTTTGTTGAGCCAGTGGTTCCTGCTGCTGTGCCTCCTGACCCTGTTTTGGTTGAGGGCAATCTGGAGTATGTGGTTGAGAAATATTGGATTCTCGTTTTTCTAGACGAAGACTCCAGTATTTGGTTAAATGGAGAGGTTATGGTCAGGAAGACAATTCTTGGGTGTTTGCTTCGGACATCCATGCTAGGAGACTTATCCGTGCGTATCATAGAACTCATCCTGACCGACCTGGTTGCTCAAATGAGGGTTCGGTGACCCCTCCTCAAGGGGGGGGTACTGTTGTGAATGGGTTTGAGATGAGTTCTGAGCAGAGGCTCCCTCTGGTGGTTACAAGCGGTACTAGTGAGGATTGTAAGGACTGGGAATCAGGTGTTACTGATTGGTCTTATATAAGGGAGTAATTTTCCCATCAGGGTTGCCGGTGATCAATTGTTCTGGTCTGAATCCTTCTTTCCAGTTTCCCTTGTAGCCTGCTGTGTCGTGTCTGCATCTCCTGCTATCAGATAAGACAATTTCTTATTTTGTGTTTTTGCTATATTTTTGCATTTGGTCCTGCACTTCTGTGGGGGCCTTCTGGGTCCCCTCCGGGGCTTTTGCCCTCTCAGTTTAGTCCAGCCACTGTGTTTTGTACTTTTGCTTTTTCCAGTTTTTTCAGTGGCTGCTGTTTTTGTTACACCAGAGAACTAATTTAGGTGGTAGAGGTCGTGTGATCTCAGGTGATTTTGAAATTAGTAGAGTTGGTGTTTTTTCAGGGTTTTCTGGGATTGCAGTAAGTACCCTTCCTGTCCTTTTCTATTTAGTTAGTTTGGGCCCCAGCGTTTGCTCATACTATTTTCTTTCTGTGTCAGTATTTCCTCTTGTCTAACCGCCATTACATGTTTGGGGGCTTTCTATTATCTTTGGGGTTCTGCTACGGGGCAGATAGCTTTCCTATTTCTATCTTTAGGTGTAGTTAGTTTCTCAGGCTGTGACGAGGCGTCTAGGACCAACGTAGGAACGCTCCACGGCTGCCTCTAGTTGTGGTGGTTAGTCAGGGTACTGCAATCTCATAGATTCCAACTGCTCTGGTGTATTTCCTTTTTTGCCTGCACTCCTCAGCTACCGTAACATAACAGAGGACCATCAGTCCTATGCCGGTTGGCAAACCACTGGGCCTTCTCTTGAGAGAGAGACAACCTCTCCACTACCTGGTCCCAAATCTGCTGCATTCGCTCCACAATAGAGTCAACCCCCGGACAGACAGAAGCCTCCGCCTGTCCTGAAGAAAATCGAGGGTGAAACCCAGAATTACAGAAAAATGGAGACATCAAGGTGGCAGAGCTAGCCCTATTATTAAGAGCAAACTCAGCCAAAGGCAAAAAAGAGACCCAGTCATCTTGATCAGCAGACACAAAACATCTCAAATAAGTCTCCAAGGTCTGGTTTGTTCTCTCGGTTTGTTCATTGGTAGTGTTGAGCGATATGATACTGCAAATATCGGATATCGGCCGATATTAGCTGTATCGGCCTTTCGATTCCGAATACCGATATTTTCGTCATATCGAATACCGGAATCGGGATTGTCACTGTCATTGTCAGTGTCCGTCGGTCGGGTCTGTCACTGTCAGTGTCCGTCGGTCGGGTCTGTCAGGAGTCAGCGGCACTTACCTGGCAGAAGATCTCCGGCGGTCACGGCCTGGACTGCTTAATGGCCGCCATCCTCTTCTCCCCGGCGGTCTCATGCAGTTTCTCGCGATAACTGCAGTGACTGCTGGGTAATCCCGGCCGTAAAGCAGTCAGTCCGATGACGTCACCGCCGGGGAAGCAGGTAATCAGCTGTGCTGCGTCGCGATGACAGGCTCTGCCTGTCATTGCGATGTAGCAGAGCTGGATCGTCGTGGGACTGTCGTTACTATGGACTGCGTCGGACAGGTGGTATACTGTTGGTTTTTTTTTTTTCTTTTTTTACAGGAGATCGATGGCGTCGCAGAAATGAGAGTACAATAAAGAAATGAAAACTGTGTTGTCTCTTTTATTTCATTAAAATACTTTTTTCTTGCGGTGTCTTTTTTTTAAACATTTAATAACTTTGGGATTAATAATGGATCGGTGTCTTATTGACACCTCTCCATTATTAACCGGGCTTATTGTCACCGTGCAATCAACGGTGACATTAACCCCTTATTACCCCACTTGCCACCGCTACAGGGCAGTGGGAAGAGCCGGGTAAAGTGCCACAATTGGCACATCTTTTGATGCGCCAAATGTGGGGCTGCTGTAGCCAGGTATTATCAGGCTGTTGAGGGCCAAAATCCATGGGCCTTGACAGTCTTTTAATACCAGGCCGCAGCAGTCTGCATTTTACTTGGCTGGTTAACAAAAATAGGGGGACCCCTACGCCGTTTTTTTTTCGAGGGGATCCCCTATTTTTGTTAACCAGCCAAGCTAAGCAGACTGCTGTGGCCTGGTATTATCAGGCTTGCAAGGTCCATGGATATTGGATCCTTACCAGCCTGAAAAACCAGGCCTCAGCGGTCTGCTTCATCTGGCTGGTTAACAAAAAATAGGGGGACCCCACGCCAATTTTTTTCGAGGGGATGCCCTATTTTTGTTAATCAGCCAAGATATGCAGACTGCTGTGGCCTGGTATTATCAGGCTGGCAAGGTCCATGGATCTTGGCTCCTTAACAGCCTGAAAATCCAGGCCTCAGCGGTCTGCTTCATCTGGCTGGTTAACAAAAATAGGGGGGACCCCACGCCATTTTTTTTTCGAAGGGAACCCCTATTTTTGTTAATCAGTTCCCTCTGATGTCACTGATGGTGTCCCTGGCTGACCTGAAGTGAAAGTGGAAAGCAATCAATTAAGCTTTCCACTTCCTCTCCTGTCAGCCAGGAGAGGAGCTCATTCATTTGGGGGTTTACTGTGAGGCTGCAGCATTAGCTGCGGTCCCTGCAGTAAACATTAACCCTTTCTGAAGGATTACACCGTGGGACCTGACTGTGCATGGGATAGGTAAGAATAATTTTGCTTTATTATTTTATTTTTATTACAGGAAATGGTTTGAGCAGGTAAATAAAATATGGTCAAAAACTGTGTGATTATTTCATTAAACTTCTTTTTTATTAAAGTGTGTGTGTTTGATTTTTCTTTCATACAATAGGATTAATAATTGATAGTTGTCTAATTGACAGCTCTCAATTATTAACCTGGCTTAAAGTGACCTTTCAATTGCAAGGTCATTTTAACCCCTTATTAACTCATTCGCCACCGCTACAGGGCAATGGGAATAGACGGGCAAAGTGCCAGAAAGGGCGAATCTAATTATAGATTTGTCTTTTCTGGGGTGTCTGGGGCAGATGTTAGTAGCCAGGGGGGGCCAAAAATAATGGTCCCTCTCTGGGCTATTATTATCTGCCCCCATTCGCTGGCTTTGTCTGTCTGGTTGCGAAAATAGGGCGGGAGCCCACGCATTTTTTTTAAACAATTTTACACCTCATATATATATATATATATATATATATATACATGTCATTGAATTTGTGACACATATATATATATATATTTATATTTATAGTTCATACACTTCTACATAGTATAATAGCCGCTAATTCAATTGCCGGCTTTTGTGAAAATGCAGAACCCGACATGAAATGACACTTGGTGTACATAGGGTTAACCATGTCTTTTCATGTCCTTTGCTATCTGATTTGCACAAACAATTACATCAGTCTATGTGTGCAAAATTTCACACCTGTAGGGGTTAATTAAAGGTGTAAATTCGTAGCAAAAAAGTCCGTTTTTTTTACAACGAATTTACACCTTTAATTAACCCCTACAGGTGTGAAATTTTGCACACATAGACTGATGTAATTGTTTGTGCAAATAAGATTGCAAACGACATGAAAAGACATGGTTAACCCTATGTACACCAAGTGTCATTTCATGTCGGGTGCTTCTGTCTTTTCACAGAAGCCGGCTTTACCCGGCAATTGAATCAGAGAATATTTTACTATGTAGAAGTGTATAAACTATACATATATGTATATATATGTCACAATGACATGTATATATATATATATGTATTCTATGTGTGTATATTTAGTGTTTACAAGGAAATAAAGGTTTTTTTTAGTTGCGATTTTTTGTTCCCATAGACTTACATTGGACTTCCGGTATCGGAATCGGATATCGACGATATTTAGTGATATCGGCGATACCATTTCGATACGATATTTTTAGATATCGAGCAGTATCGCTCAACACTATTCATTGGTCTAAGGGTGAAATGCAGAGGAGAAAGAAAACTGAACACCAAGTTTAGAACAAAATGTCCTAGAAAATCTGGAAACAAACTGGACTCCTCTGTCAGACACAATGTTCTCTGGAATGCCATGCAACCGAACCACGTGCTGAAATAACAAAGGCACCAATTCGGAGGAGGAAGGCAACTTAGGTAATGGCACAAGATGTATCATCTTGGAAAACCTATCACAGATTACCAAGATAATGGTCATTCTCTGAGAGACAGGGAGGTCGGAAATAAAATCCATAGAAATATGGGTCCATGGCCTCTTGGGTACAGGTAATGGCATGAACAAACCACTAGATCGAGAGCAAGGCTTGGAACGAGAGCAAGTCCCACAGGACCGCACAAAGTCCCTGACGTCACGAGACAAAGTAGGCCACCAAGAGGACCGACTCACCAAGTCTCTGGTACCAAAAATCCTGGGATGACCAGCCAACGTGGAACAATGAATCTCAGACATCACACTCTTCTTCCACTGGTCTGGGACAAGCAATTTCCCAACAGGGCAGCATTCAGGTTTATCCTCCTGACACCCCTCCAGAGCCAGTTTCAAATTGGGCGAGATGGCGGAAAGAACTACACCCTCTTTCAAAATAACAGCAGGATCAGGTAACTCAGGAGAATCCGTAAAGAAACTCCTCGAGAGGGCATCCGCATTAACACTCTTAGTGCCCGGAAGAAAAGAAACCACAAAATTGAAACGTGTGAAAAACAAGGCCCACCTGGCCTGTCTAGGATTAAGTCGCTTGGCTGATTCGAGATAAACCAGGTTCTCATGGTCCGTGAGGACCACCACCTGATATTTGGCTCCTTCCAGCCAATGTCTCCACTCTTCAAAGGCCCACTTCATGGCCAATAACTCCCGATTACCCACGTCATAATTACGTTCAGTTGGAGAAAATTTTCGAGAGAAGAAGGCACAAGGGTTACTCTTAGAGGTCTCTGGATCCCTTTGGGACAAAACGGCACCTGCCCCAATCTTAGAAGCATCAACCTCCACACTGAAACGGTAGAGAAACATCAGGCTGCCGTAGAAAAGGAGCAGAAATGAATCTCTGCTTAAGTTCCTGAAATGCAGAAACTGCCTCAGGAGGCCAATTCACCACATCAGAACCCTTTTTGGTCAAATCAGTCAATGGTTTAACAATACCGGAGAAATTACCAATAAATTTACGATAAAAATTGGCAAATCCCAAAAATCTCTGAAGAGCCTTCAATGTTGTAGGTTGAACTCAATCACAGATGGCTTGATCCTTGACCAGGTCCATTTCAATAACAGATGGAGACAAAATGAATCCCAGAAAATAGACCTTCTGTACGCCCAAAAGACACTTTGATCCCTTCACAAACAGTGCATTCTCTCTCAAAATCTGGAACACAATCCGAACATGTTTTACATGAGAGTCCCAGTCATTGAAAAAAATCAAGATATCATCCAAATAAACGATTAGAAATTTATCCACAAAATCCCTGAAAATATCATTCATGAAGGATTGGAAGCGGAAGGGGCAATAGTAAGCCCAAAATGCATCACTAGGTACTCAAAATGCCCCTCAGGGGTTGTTAAAAATGCTTACTTTAGTATATTTTTACCAGGACTTGTTACCAGATGCGATACTCTGAAGAAAATGTCACAATGTTTCTTCTAAAAAAAATTGTAGTGGTTTATTGGACTGTCCACCAAAAAACATCATTGCAGAAAAACATAAAATGAGTTAGTTACGAAGAGATTGTCCATTTTTCCATAGCCAAAGCTTGTACACTTCTTTCCTTGGTGTCCTGAATGGTAAATGACATCTGTCTCTGTCAGCAGCGTCTAAGATAGCAACACGTGGTTACATAGCAGCTGTCCATTCACCTTAGTGTTCTCGTAAGATGTCCCTTGTGTCTGAAGAGAGTGAAGGAGAGAGCAAGCGACCGCCTCCCTTAGTGTAGTCATTATATATACATCCCTTAAATCACTTGTTCTCTATATATGGGGATGACACTTTACCATACAGAAATAGCATCTGTAATGTCAGCGAACGTTAATGTGCTCGGTACAGAATTGAGTGTATAAATCCATAAGCCCTTTTGAGGGTGACAGACATTAATTGGAACCCTCAAAGTAGAGAAGTTCATCTTTAGGATAATAAGATCTTCTTTCTTCTTTTCTTCTTCTTTGGCAAAAATAATTTAATTTCCATAATAATAATATCAGATTATTGTTATACGCACTCAATAACATAATTATGTGAATTCATGTTATGGTAAGCGGTGACCAATATTCATATAAAATATGTGTCTTATACTTTCCTAAACCTAAATCGAAGCATCTCCAGTCCAGTCATCATCATCTGATGTCATCTGGTCTTCATCTTGACGTCTTCTTCTTGGTTCTTTTAAAACACAGTCTTTATACATTAATTCATTGGCTCGCCTTGGATATTTCTGGAATCCTCCATGCCATCCGCACTGGTCTTGGAACAGGTGTGAAGTCTTTGGTCAGCAAAGCAAGGGTTAAAATGACTCTTCCTTGCTAAAGATAGCATCATAATCAGTCCTTAGTGTTAGTGCACAGGACACATGTCAGGGTTGTAGTTTCCTGACAACTTATTGTTCACCAGATTTCATTGAAGCTTTATAGGTGATAAGAAACCACTGGAACTTGATAAAAACGTGATAACACAGTTCATATTAGCATCATAGGATCATCGTCCTCTGCCATTGTGGTTGTCAGGTTAGATACTGCAATCGTGGCTGTCAGTGGTGAATACTGCAGTTGTGGTTGTCAGTGATGAAATTAATTGCAATTGACACAGCCTATTATTACTCAGAAATCATAGCATTTTTACCTTTTGGGACTTCGGCTTTTTCTTCTTTGCAACTTTTCAAATTACTTGAATTTGGAAATATGAAAAGTCTTTATTAAAGTAATTTCAATATCTTGCTTGAAGTCTTCATTCCCTATTCTATACCAAATCTGGTAATTTTCCTAACCTATAATATCACAGCGTACCATAGCTATCAGTAATATTCATATAATTATTATCAGAATAGTAATATGGAATTCATGTTTGTGTAGTAAAACAATAATAAATGATAATGCATTATTAACCATATTCTTCATGAGATAGAACATTTTTATGTCATTGGTGTAATTACCTTTTCGACTCATAGGAGTCAGTGTATTTTTTTATCTAACAAGTGTTTCCATCTTTATTATTAAACTTTATTAATGGAATATATTTATTAGACCAATAATAGGTAAGAATGTATAGCCATGAACCAAAATGTGAATATGAGTGAATGAATGAATGAAAGAATTATTGTATTTACTCAGAATTAAAACATTTTCTTTTAATGAACCGATATCTTCACTATATTTAATGAAGCAATATTCTCGTACTAGACATTACTTTATTAAATATTGATGTTTCTTTCTTGATTGAGATAAAAAATAAAAATTCGAGAATCAAAAATTGAGGTAAAGGAAGAATAAAAATTAAAAAAATAAAAATAAGAATAAAAACAAAAATAAAAATAAGGTATTTATATGTTTATGACAAATGATGAGTAGTTATGTTCTCAGTAACACATACCCTTAATATTTCCATTATCTGGATGATTTCATATTTGTCATAACCTTGTGTTACCAAAATATTCAAATTATGCAACTTTGCATGTAATCCCCTTCTTAGTGTAAAGAAAGGACTCTTTCTAATACTTAATGTTATTATCTCTAGTAGTTATACCATTGTACCTTTTTATATTCTTTAAAATGTGTGAACAAGAGGTATTGATGAAATGTGATGATGTATTCAGGATCACAAACACATTTCCCATTTAATACCCAAAAAAATATTATTTTATTAAATAATTTATCAAAACCAAAATTAAAAAATAATTGTTTTATAAATTATTTATGTAACTTCTATATTAACTTTATACCATATATTTGTCTGAAGATGTGTACCATCTATGCAACCATTCAAAATAAAAATAACATTGAATATCATAAAATTATCCTTTGGGAAAAAGGAAAAAAAAATAATCTAAATGTAGATTTTCTTGATGAACCATTTTGATGTGTGATTACACTTATCTACTATTAACTAAAAAAAATAATTACTAAAGGAATATATGTTGAATAGATAATGTTTCATTATGTATCTTAATATTCTATTAATTGAACTGATTTGTATTATTTCTCTTAACCCCTTACTGCCATCGGACGTACTATCCCGTCCATGGTACCTGGGCCCGTATGACCGGGGACGGGATAGTACGTCTCGTGCGATCGGACGCGCTCCCGGGGGGAGCGCAGCCGATCGCGGCCGGGTGTCAGCTGATTATCACAGCTGACACCCATGACTGTGTGTCAGGAGCGGTCACGGACCGCTCCCGGCACATTAACCCCTTGCACACCGCGATCAAACATGATCGCGGTGTACTGGGGGCACAGGGGAGGATCGCGCATGGTGGGGGCTCCCTGCGCGCCCCCCTGAGACCCTCAGAGCAGCGCGATGTGATCGCGCTGTTCTGAGGGCTTCCTCCCTCCCAGGACCCGGATCCAAGATGGCGCCGGGGTCCTGGAGGGAGGCGGCTACCTCAGTGCCTGCCGAGAGCAGGCACTGAGAAGCCTGCTGCACTGCCTGAGCGATCGCTGGTGTGACAGAGTGCTGTGCACACTGTCACACCAGCGATCTGATAAAATACAGTGATGTCCCACCCTGGGACAAAGTAAAAAAGTTAAAAAAATAAAAATAAACATGTTTTAAAAAAAAATCCAAAATAAATAAAAAAAATATATATTCCCCAATAAATTCACTTCTTCCTGTAAATAAAAAAAACAAAGCAATAAAAGTACACATATTTGGTATCGCCGCGTCCGTAACGACCCCCCCTATAAAATTGTCCCACTAGTTAACCCCTTTAGTGAACACCTTAAAAAAAAAAAAAAAAACGAAGCAAAAAATCAATACTTTATCATCATACCGCCGAACAAAAAGTGGAATAACACGCGATCAAAAAGACTGATATAAATAAACATGGTACCGCTGAAAACGTCATCTTGTCCCGCAAAAAAAGAGCTGCCATACAGCATCATCAGCGAAAAAATAAAAAAGTTATAGCTCGCAGAATAAAGCGATGCAAAAATAATTATTTTTTATATAAAATTGTTTTTATTCTATAAAAGCGCCAAAACATGAAAAAATGATATAAATGAGGTATCGCCATAATCGTACTGACCCGAAGAATAAAACTGCTTTATCAATTTTACCACACGCGGAACGGTATAAACGCCTCCCCCAAAAGAAATTCATGAATTGCTGATTTTTGTTTATTCTAACCTCCCAAAAATCAAAATAAAAAGCGATCAAAAAACGTCACGTGCTCAAAAATGGTACCAATAAAAACGTCAACTCGTCCCGCAAAAAATAAGACCTCATATGACTCTGTGGGCCAAAATATGCAAAAATTATAGCTCTCAAAATGTGATGATGCAAAAACTATTTTTGCAATAAAAAGCGTCTTTTAGCGTGACAGCTGCCAATCATAAAAACCCGCTATAAATAGTAAATTAAACCCCCCTTTATCACCCCCTTAGTAAGGGAAAAATAATAAAATTAAAAAAAAGTATTTATTTCCATTTTCCCATTAGGGTTAGGGTTAGGGTTGCGGCTAAAGTTAGGGTTAGGGTTGGCGCTAAAGTTAGGATTAGGGTTAGGGTTGGGATTAGGGGTGTGTTAGGGTTAGGTTTGTGGTTAGGGTTGGGACTAGGGTTAGGAGTGTGTTGGGGTTAGGGTTGGAGTTAGAATTGGGGGGTTTCCGCTGTTTAGGCACATCAGGGGCTCTCCAAATGGGACATGGCGTCTGATCTCAATTCCAGCCAATTCTGCGTTGAAAAAGTCAAACGGTGCTCCTTCACTTCTCAGCTCTGCCATGCCTCCAAACAGTAGTTTATCCCCACATATGGGGTATCATCGTACTCTGGACCCCAAGAGTTATTGTGCAATTTGTCCTATTTCTTCTGTTACCCATGGGAAAATAAAAAACTGGGGCGAAAATATCATTTTTGTACAAAAAAAAATATTTTTTTGTTTTTACGGCTGTACATTATAAACTTCTGTGAAGCACTTGGGGCTTCATAGCACTCACCACACATCTAGATAAGTTCCTTGTGGGGTCTATTTGCCAAAATGGGGTCACTTGTGGGGGGTTTCCACTGTATAGGTGCATCAGGGGCTCTCCAAATGTGACATGACGCCCCCAGACCATTCCATCAAAGTCTGCAATCCAAAACGTCACTACTTCCCTTCCGAGCCCTGACGTGCGCCCATACAGTAGTTTTCTCTCCACATATTGGGTATCAGCGTACTCAGGACAAATTGGACAACAACTTTTGGGTTCCAATTTCTTCTGTTACCCTTGTGAAAATAAAATATTGGGGGCGAAAAAATCATTTTTGTAAAAAAAAAAGGATTTTTTATTTTACGGCTGTACGTTATAAACTTTAGTGAAACACCTGGGGGTTAAAAGTTCTCACCACACATCTAGATAAGTTCCTTGAGGGGTCTAGTTTCCAAAATGGTGTCATTTGTGGGGGGTTTCCACTGTTTAGGCAGATCAGGAGCTCTCCAAACACGACATGGTGTCCAGCCAATTCTGCGTTGAAAAAGTCAGACGGCGCTCCTTCCCTTCCAAACTCTGCCATGCACCCAAACAGTGGTTTACCCCCACATATGGGGTATCAGCGCACTCAGGACAAATTGCACAATAACTTTTAGAGTCTTGTTACCCTTGGAAAAATAAAAATTGGGGTGAAAAGATCATTTTTGTGGAAAAAATATGATTTTTAAATTTTACGGCTCTACGTTATAAACTTGTGTGAAGCACTTGGGGGTTCAAATTGCTCACCAAAGATCTAGAAAAGTTCCTTTGGGGGGTCTAGTTTCCCAAATGGGGTCATTTGTGGGGGGTTTCCACTGTTTAGGCACATCAGGGGCTCTCCAAATGCAACATGGCATCCAATCTCAATTCCAGCCAATTTTGGTTGGAAAAAGTCAAATGGTGCTCCTTCAATTCCGAGCTCTGCCGTGCGCCCAAACAGTGGTTCCCCCCACATATGGGGTATCAGTGTACTCAGGACAAATTGGACAACAACTTATGTGGTCCAATTTCTCCTGTTACCCTTGGAAAAATAAAAAATTAGTGACTAAAAGATAATTTTTGTGGGAAAAAAATAGGATTTTTTATTTTCATGCCCGGGCATTATAAACTTGTGTGAAGCACTTGGGGGTTCAAAGTGCTCACCAAAGATCTAGATAAGTTCCTTAGGGGGTCTAGTTTCCAAAATGGGGTCACTTGTGGGGGGTTTCCACTGTTTAGGCTCATCTGGGGCACTGCAAACGGAACATGACCCCCATCAACGTCTGCATTCCAAAACGTTACTACTTCCTTTCCAAGCCCTGCCGTGCACCCAAACAGTTCCCCACCCCACATATGGGGTATCAGCGTACTCAGGACAAGTTGGACAACAACTTTTGGGGTCCAATTTCCTTGGGAAAATTCAAAAATTTGGGACTAAAAAATCATTTTTGTGGAAAATTGTTTTTTTTTTTTTTCACACCCAGGCATTATAAGCTTTTGTGAAACACTTGGGGGTTCAAAGTGCTCACAACAGATCTAGATAAGTACCTTAGTGGGTCTAGTTTCCAAAATGGTGTCACTTGTGGGGGCTTCCACTGTTTAGGCGCATCAGGGGCTCTCCAAACACGACATGGCGTCCAATCTCAATTCCCGCCAATTTTAGTTTGAAAAAGTCAAACGGTGCTCCTTCCCTTACGAGCTCTGCCGTGTGCCCAAACAGTGGTTTTCCCCCACATATTGGGTATTGGCGTACTCAGGAGAAATTGCATAACAACCTTATCTGTCCATTTTCTCCTTTTACCCTTGTGAAAATAAAAAAAAAGTTTGTAAAAGATCATTTTTGTGGCTAAAAAGTTAAATATTCATTTTTTCCTTCCACGTTGCTTTAGTTCCTGTGAAGCACCTGAAGGGTAAATAATCTTCTTGAATGTGGTTTTTAGTACCTTGAGGGGTGCAGTTTTTAGAATGGTGTCACTTTTGGGTATTTTCTGCCATATAGACCCTCAAAGTGACTTCAAATGAGAGGTGGTCCCTAAAAAAATGGCTTTGTAAATTTTGTTGTAAAAATGAGAAATCGCTGGTCAAATTTTAACCCTTATAACTTCCTAACAAAAAAAAATTTTGGTTCCAAAATTGTGCTGATGTAAAGTAGACATGTGGGAAATGTTATTTATTAACTATTTTGTGTGATATATTTCTCTGTTTAAAGGGAATAAAAATTCAAAGTTTGAAAATTGCAAAATTTTAAAAATTTTCGCCATATTTGCGTTTTTTTCAAAAATAAACGCAAGTTATATCGAAGAAATTTTACTTCTAACGTGAAGTACAATATGTCACGAGAAAACAATCTCAGAATCGCGAAGATCCGTTGAAGCGTTCCAGAGTTATAACCTCATAAAGAGACAGTGGTCAGAATTGTAAAAATTGGCCCGGTCATTAACGTGCAAACCACCCTTGGGGGTGAAGGGGTTAAAAACAAGTTTTTTTTTTTGTTTTCTCACATACCATGAATTGTGAAACTTTTTTCTTACATCACACGTACATTACTCTTAGATTATATTTACTCTTAGCAGCTGCTCATACATGCATCTGTCATCTGTCATTCAGACTGTGACACGGATATAAGTTCACACCACAGATTCCACATACAAAAGGTAGGAATACATGTATATTAACCCAAATAATTGTATCCTAATTATCAATGCACATTGTAAACTATTAAATTTAATATCTTAATATTTCTTTTGAATATTCCCCAAATACAGATAACATAAACTTTGTAAACCATTCTATAGATAGAATGACTCATAAGAAAATTAGGTATGAGTTGCATCTATACTTGGGTTTGTAACTGAAACCTGTAACTAAGGCTTAAAAAAATATTATTTTCACTGAAGCTACAAGAGCTTTGAAATAGGGGTATATGGTAGCCTTATTATTAGAACAGTTTAAAGGTCATCTGTGTGACTGTCATGCAGTAAGAACATATTGCCATGCAAATAAATAACTTCAAAATGTTAGCAACACATAAAAACTAAATTTAAATTCAGTTAGTTATATATTATTTCCTTTTAAATGTTAAATATATAAAATCATGCAGTTATTACAACTTCCTATGTAAATAAAGGCATAAATCCATGTAAGAGGGTGTTAGGGTTCGAGTTCCTGCTGCTGCACAAGGGGAGTCTCGAACCAGTCCCGCTGCGGTCCCCCATTCATCTCCGGCCGCAGTGGAGCCTGCTCAGCAAAGACGTCGGTCCCAGCGTCTTGCCCGTTCCAGTGCTGTGCAGAGACTTGCTGCTGCCTCTCCTGGATCTGCTATTATAGCCAGTGCTGGAGCAGACGTCTTTGGGACGAAGTCCTGCGCTTCCCCTTCTGAGCATGCCCAGGGTAAGATCTCTCATTGGAGATCAGGGGTCACATGTTCAGGTACTGCAGCAGCTATTATTGGTCCGCCAGGAAGGTCCTGAAACTGCATGTGTTTTGGAGCAGTTTCTCATTGGTGTTGTGAATATGTTAGAAATGAATTCTGAGCAGAAGCTCCCTCTGGTTGTTACAAACAGTACTGAACCATTCAATGAAGATTGTGAAGATTGGCAATCAGGAGTTACAGACTGGTCTTATATAAGGGAGGTTCCCTCCCATCAAGGTTGTCAGTGATCAATTGTTCTTGTCTCAACTTTGGTTCCTGGTTCACTTGGAAGCTTTCTGAGTCTTGCCTGCATCTTCTGCTAACAGATAAGATATTTTCTGCTTTTATTTTTGTGCTTGCTTTTTTTTCCCTGCACTTCTGTGGAGGTCAGCCAGGTCCCCTCCGGGGGCTTGTGCTCCTCTCAGTTTATCTGAGCCACTGTTATTTGTTCATTTGCCTTTTCCAGTTTTTTCAGTGGCTTAGTTTTGTTACACCAGAGAACTAATTTAGGTGGTAGAGGTCGTGTGATCTCAGGTGTTTTTGCAATTAGTAGAGTTGGTATTTTTTTTAGGGTTTTTTGGATTGCAGTAAGTGTCCTTCCTATCCTTTTCTTTCTAGGAAGATTGGGCCCCAACGTTTGCTCATACTATTTTCTGTCTGTGTCTGTATTTCCGCTTGTCTAACCGCCATTACATGTTTGGGGTTTTCTATGTTCTTTGGGGATCTGCTCCGGGGCAGATAGCTTTCCTCTTTCTATCTTTAGGTGTAGTTAACCTCTCAAGCTGTGACGAGGCGTCTAGGACCAACGTAGGAACACTCCACGGCTGCCTTTAGTTGTGGTGGTTAGTCAGGGTACTGCAATCCAGTAGATTCCAACCTCTCTGGTGTATTGCCGTTTTTGCCTGCTCTCCTCAGCTACCAAATCATAACACATTAGTCCTTGTTTCTGGCAGGTCCTGTAGCTGTTGCTATAAAAGGGTGGCAATGCTGAGCCGCCATGCGCTAGTATCAACCATTATATGCTTGCGCCAGTGTGGTCATGTGTGTGTGTGTGGTTAGGGCCTGGCTGAAATAAGCCCCTAGAATACCGACTTAATCGGTGAGGAGTTTGGTATGCTAGCTGGTCAGGGTCGGTGTCCTAGATGCCCTAGATTACCGGCATAACCGGTGAGTAGTTTGATTGCCGTATTCAGGGTCTGGCTTTCAGACGCCATAGATTGTGGGTGACTCCCGCGAGGACATTAGCGCATGATCACGTTCTATGTTCACTTAGATGTTCACTGTGCACCTGGGTGCCTGACAGGACACAGAAGTTTGTCTCAGCGGCTCTGTGACGTAACAGGGTTCGCTTTCAATGCTAGACAGCGCCCTAGCGTGTTTATTTTGCGACTCAGTTGTGTTAAGTGAGTTCGCACACATCGCCATATAGCGCTGCGGCACTCCTTCTAGCGGCTCTGTGGATTAACAGAGTTTGCACATATTGCCACAGCGCGTTACGGCGTTTATTTTGGCGACTCTGCGGGATAACAGAGTTCGCTTCTTGCTCCATTTTACTAGCAGCAGGCTCCGTCTGCACGGTGGACCCCGGGCTGCGAACGCACCTCTCCACATCTTATATTTGTTGCGTTCCGCAGACCCTAACAGGTGGCCATGCTGCTTCAGTATGCCTTCAATTTTGAATAAATCCCCAACAGTGTCACCAGCAAAGCACCCCCACTCAATCACACCACCTCCTCCATGCTTCACGGTGGGAACCAGGCATGAAGAGTCCATCTGTTCACCTTTTCTGCGTGCAAAGCAGTAATCAAAGCAAAAGGTGGCTACTTTGAAGAACCTAGAATATAAGACATATTTTCAGTTGTTTCACACTTTTTTGTAAAGTGTAATGTATAATTCCACATGTGTTGATTCATAGTTTTGATGCCTTCAGTGTGATTCTACAATTTTCACAGTCATGAAAATACAGAGAAATCTTTGAATGAGAAGGTGTGTCCAAACTTTTGGCCTGTACTGTATATTGTAAACCTAACACAACAGGGCTATTTATAAAAAAAAATCACTATTTTAGATATAATTATGAATAATTATGGGCATAATGAAAACATAGATGGTATAACAAAAATGTTATGGAAATAGCATCGATTGACCAAAGAGATTAGTACCACCATTATATAGTAAACGAAGGTGGAATCAATATGAATTATTGACTATAATAATAAAACACCTTGATGGATCAATAAGTCAATATGAGAGCTCATACTCCCTATTTACTCCAGGTGTTGAGAAAGTGTTTGCAAGGTATGTATCCAATAAGATTCACGTTCTTTTAATCTAGCGATTCTGTCACCACCCCTCCTTGCTTTAGGAACATGATCAATAATTTCATACTTCAATTGGCAATGATATGTCTATTTTCCAGAAAATGGGCAGGAATTGGTAAGAGTGTGCGTCCACATTGGATCGTGGACTTATGTTGGGAAATGCGGTCCCGGATATGTTGAGTGGTCTCACCAACATATCCGAGACCGCATGGGCACTTGATGAAATATATGACATAAGATGAGTCACACGTGTAATTGCCTTTAATAGAAAATCTCTGTCCTGTCCTTGGATGTGTGAAACTGTCTCCCTTAGAAATATTTGAGCATTGTAAGCATCCAAGATATGGGAAGGTCCCATTCTTTGGGGTACGCAACAAACTTTGTCCTGATCCCATCCTATTGGAACCAATGTCAGGCCTAACCAAAAAATTCTTTAAATTATTTGATTTTCTATTACATACCATAGTTTTACCCTTAAATTCCGCAATATTAGGATAGGAAGTTTGCAAAACATTCCAATGTCTCATGATACATTGATAGATACCATGTTTGAAGGGGTGAAAAACATTAACAAATGCAACTCTAGAATGATCGTCTCTCAAAGACCGTGATTTAACCTTCTCCTTTCGAGTATTGGCCAAGATTTTATCAGGGTAACCCTATCACGAAATTTATTGTCCATTTCATCTTGTCTCAACTTACGAGTAATCTGATCAGATACGATCCTCCGAATCCTATCATGCTGTGACTTGGGTAATGACTTTTTAACATGTATTGGATGACTACTAGTGTACAGGAGAAGGCTATTTTTATCAGTAGGTTTAACATACAAATCTGTTTCTATAATACCCTCCGTGGAAACCTTGACCAGCGTATCCAAAAAATTGATGGAATGGTTATCATACTGCATTGAAAATGTAATGTCAGGAATACATGAATTAAGGTGTTTATGGAAAAGTAGAAGAGTTTCGACATCACCTGTCCAAATCTTGAAAACGTCGTCGATGTATTGTCGCCAATATAATACTTTTATTGCAAAAAAATAAAAAGAAAAAAAAGAATGGGGATACACAAAGGATGCTTCAAAGAAATCCATATTAGCATACAGAGGTGCCATATTGGACCCCATTGCAGTTCCCTTCTTCTGCATATAAAATTGATCACCAAAAAGAAAAAAGTTTTTAGCGAGAATTAAGGTAAGTATGTCCTCACAGAATTGAATCTGGATGTCACTAAAACTGATGACTTTTAAGAAATAGATTAACTGATTTGATACCTTCATAATGACCAATGCTGGTATACAAGCTATTTACATCCATAGTAACTAGTAGTGAGCCGATGGGGAGTGTGTCAACATCATTGAGGGATTGCCAAAAATGTGTGGTGTCTTTCATATATGACCTCATATTTGGGATAAGAGGGGACAAAATTTTCTCCAACATTATCGCAAGTGGGGATAAAATAGAGTTTGTTGACGCTACGATAGGTCTCCCAGGTGGTCTCAACAAATTCTTGTGCACCTTGAGGAGGGTATAAAAAACGGGAATGACTGGAAATTTATTAATAAGAAATTCTCCTAATTTTGTATCTATAATACCAATCTCCTGGTAATTATTGACCAGAGATCTAATATTTTTCTCAATTTCAAAAGTAGGATTAATAGACACTGGCATATATGTATTAGCAACTCCTAATTGAGAATAGATTTCCTCCATATAACATGATTTGTCAAGAACCACAATCGCACCCTCTTATCGGCAGGTTTAATTATCAGATTACCATTATTCTTTAAAGAGAGTAAAGATCTATATTCAACATTAGTAAGGTTATTCTTAATCTTAAATTGGCCATTACTAATTGATTCCAAATATGTCTTATCATCTCTTTTGACCAATTCAATATATGTTTCAATAGGATGGTGTGTCCTAGGAGGTTGAAAGGTACTAGGAATCCTTAAGTCTAATGTCCTCAAAGTAAAGCTAGATTGTAAAGAAGGTTGATCAGAGTAGCATCCAGGGGTTGACCGGAAAAATGAACCTTCAGTCTCAATGTTCTAAAGAACCGATATAACTCCTGATCAACCTGGAAAGTGTCAAAATGAGGGACCGGGCAAAAGGATAGACCTTTCTCCAACAGACTCATTTCAGATGGGGAGAGAATCTGTGATGATATATTGTAGACAAGGTTGGAAGAGACTCTCCTACCTGCGACCTGGTCATCACTCTCTGGCGATCTGAGGTGTTGTCTCCGCCCCCTCCGCGTCTTCCTCGAAATTGACGAGTCCGACGTGTTCCTAAAAAAGAAGATTGAGAAGATCCAAGGTCGCTGTCCGAACTGTTTGAGAAGGAGCTGTATTCTCTTCGAGAGGATCTCTGGGTACTATAATAGGTAGTAGATTGCCATCTGTAGACTTGATTATTCTTGTAGTCGTCGGCGCCCCTCAAAAATTTGGATTTCTTTTTATCCTGGAGATTACTCTGGAATTCTGAAATGGTCTTGTCGAGCTTTGACTTCAATGTTTTGAATTCCTCAGAAGAAGTGGTACTATTAAGTTGTTGCTCGGTGGCAGTAATCTTTGTTTGAAGTTCAGATATCTCTTTCTGCAAAAAATCAATGGTCAAAACGATTAAGTCCATGGAACATTTATTTAATATGGATTCAAACTTTGTGCAATATTCCGTATCGTTCTGGAACAATGTAGGTCTCAAGGATACTCTGAGGCCACGTGGGATCCGTTGCACTTTATGATACTCCGCTAATGTTACACTATGTAAATCCAACGCTGTGAATCTGCGTAGATCCTTTTCAAAATCTCTAATCATGAGATGGAGTATGTAGAAAGGTCCCGGGGGTCGTGACCTGTGCAATAATACTTGATGCCTCTTCAGGATTATAGGAAAGTGTTGAAAAAGACATTTAGTCTAAAAAAGGAGCAAACAACCCCAAAAAAACAGTAACTATAAATATAGAAAGGGGTGCTCACTAGCTTATCGGTGCTCAGGAGAAAAATAGTAATAAAATATAATAAACTCATGCACACTAAGAATTGTTGCAAAAAAAGTCACTCTTTATTCAAAAGATGATAATCACACACAGGTGAAAATGAGATAGTTCATCCAAGTATATATCCATATGATATTATAATACTTTTATTGCAAAAAAATATTTTTTTATGTCTGAGCTTATTACATCTGTATGATATATTGATATATGTATCCTTTTAATTTTATTTTCTTGTATATAGTTAAAAGGTGCTTCTTGATAAAGGCTGGATATGCCGAAACGTTGATGAAATAATTATGTACCTGGATACACTTATGTGATATTATTTTGGATGAATCGTATCAATTTTTTGAATGAATCTTATCATATGGATATATACTTGGATGAACTATCTCATTTTCACCTGTGTGTCATTATCATCTTTTGAATAAAGAGTGACTTTTTTGCAACAATTCTTAGTACACAGGAGAATAATATATGGGGCCCAGCATACACTTGAGCATTACAAATGTGGCAGATCAGACACTGGAGCAGCATCCATGGGGCCCATCAGGGGCGGACATATCATTGTTACAACCTGTGCAGCCGCACAGGGGCCCAAGAGGTGAGGGGGCCCATTTATACCTCCAAAGCAGGTGCAATTTTGCATTTTTAGGAGATCTTGGGCTGCAAAGAGCCCATGTATTGTTCTTGCACAGGGTCCCTTTTCTGACTTTTTCCACCAGTGGGGCCCATCATATACTGGAGCATTCTAAAAGGGGGAAAACAGACCCTGGAGCAGCATTTACGGGGACCATTATACACTGGATCATTAATAATGGGGCCCATTATATATGGACCATGATTTTGGCACATAACACACTGGAGCATCATCCATGGGGCCCATCATATACAGGAGCATTCTCAATGGGGAAGATCAGAGACTGGAGCATCATCCATGGGGCCCATCATATACTGAAGCATTGTAAATGGGGTACAGCAGACACTGGAGCAGCATTTACGGGGCCGATTATACACTGGATCATTAATAATAGGGCCCATTATTTATGGACCATGATTTTGGCCCATAAGACACTGGAGCATCATCCATGGGGCCCATCATATACCGGAGCATTCTAAATGGGGCAGATCAGACACTGGAGCAGCATCCATGGGGACCATCATATACTGGAGCATTCTCAATGGGGCAGATCAGACACTGGAGGAACTTCCATGGGGCCCATCATATACTGGAGCATTGTAAATGGGGGACAGCAGACACTGGAGCAGCATTTACAGGGACCATTATACAATGGAGCATTATAAATGGGGCTCATTATATATGGAGTATTATTTTGGCCCATAAGACACTAGAGCATCATCAATAGGGCCCATCATATGCTGGAAAATCATATGGGGTTAATTTTTTATGGGGCATCATATAGGGTATGGAGCATCATATGGGGCACATATGGGGCCTATTCTTTATGGAGCAATATATGGGGCTCATTATTCTGTATGGTGCACTATGTGGTGGCCATAATACTGTATGAAGAAATATACTGGGCGTTTTTTTGAGCTATTGTAGATTTTAACATAGATATCAGTCATGTCATGTAAGAATTGAAGTATTTTTCATTGTACTATACCTATATTTCTGTGCCGTATCGGAGCATGATGAATTGTGGTATGTGTTAAAGGGGCCCACTGACACTCTTTGGCCAGGGGCACACGAAAACCGGGAGTCAGCCCTACCCGCCCCCACAAGTTTAGCCAAATAACCCCTAGTTTTCAATGCGTAACTATTAGTATAAAGTTTATTAAGGTTGCCAAGCTTAAGTAATAATAATAATGTTGTTGGCATTGAAATGGGCACTGTAGGTGTGTTTACTGTCCTCCACTCCCTGCCGACTTTGCTTCCCCATTGACTTGCATTGGGTTTCGTGTTTCAGTCGGACACCCGACTTTTCCCGATAGTCGGCCGATTTCGTTCGACCCGACTTTTGAGAAAGTCGGGTTTCATGAAACCCAACTTGACCCGAAAAGAGGGAAAGTCGCTCATCTCTACTCATATGCTATGATATGTATAATAGACATGCAAATTACAGCACAGTCCAACAATCTCAAGACTGTGTGATATACTCATGCTGTCATCACTACAAAGGGACACCACAACATAACCATCCCCTAGGTAGACCCTAACAGGAATGTGACTGAGCAAAAATTATCCTGAATAAACAGTCTGAAAAGCCCTATATACTAGCAATCATCCACCATTACGTCACAGTTTAGTAAAGGGTAAGGTCACAGTATTCCCAGAGTCTGATGGTCATCCCCTGAAGTGGGCATATAGAGTAACTAACTTACTTACCGGTCCAGATACTCTATATGCCCACTTCAGGGGAGGACACGGAAGGCTTGCCAGTTATCAGTCTGGCATGCATGGCAGACTATGTTGCGCTGCCTTTCCCGTGACCTTCGCATTATCAAAATTTTTGCAGACACTCAGTACTGGTGGTGACACTTCTAGACTCACACTACAAGGAGAACTTTCAATCTCTTATTCCAGAGTCAGATAGGTGTATTAAAATGATGCAGTACCAGAGGGCCATTGTTGCAGAATTACTGAAAAAATTCCCATCTGAAAACTCTGGCGGCAGAGGCCACAGTTTGTTAGCCAACCAAGGAGTAGAGGCGAGAGAGCACCAACTACAATCCTGAAGAGGCAGGGGAACACTGGCCTAGAGACTCGGGGTAGTCTCACAATGCCTGGAAAGTTTGGGAAGATGTTGAAGGAGTACCTTTCTGACCGCACCAACGTCCTCCGTGATTCCTCCGTGCCTTTTAATTATTAGGTATCCAAGCTGGACATGTGGAGCCCAGCTGCGCTTGGAGCCACAGATCCTAGAAGGGTGCATTAAAGGATTCATCCACAAGATGTCCTCAGAGCATACACACACCTTCACCCTTCCTCAGACCACCAGAGGGAGCCTGTATAGGTAGATAAAAAGGAGGGAGGAGGCAGGAAGTCAGAACAGAAGTCTCAGAAGACTCTGAGATCAGAACAGTTGAGACTCAGAACACTCTAAGGACAGAAACAGGTCAGTCTGCAGCGTGAGACTCAATTAGCTCAAGTGAGCGTGCCGACGCTCTAGAGAGCGGCAGAAGAGGCAGCCCACCAACTGCCAGTGTGTATAGTCTTGTGAGGGCCCGAGTAGGCCGAAGGCTAGAGGAAAGTATATCAAGGGGCAGAGGAGCCTTACCAGCTCACCCCAGAAAGCACATACCGGACACCGGGTCCGAGCTTAAAGGGATCTCTACGACCCAGTAGGAGACAACCGGAATTCCTGGAGGACTACAGGTCCCAGGATCACCAAAGAGCTGATACGTAACAGAGCCAGGGGACACGCAGACCCTACCAGCAGGGAGTGTGTACTCCAGGAGAAGGCCCTACCACAAAGTCAGCCGGTGCAGGACAGAGACAAAGTTAGGCTTAGCTACAGGCAGGTCAGAGACTTACTACAGAGAGGCAAGAAACAGGAGGCCCTACACCTGCTCACTGGGGAGAATCCGGACGTGCATGCTTCACCCTACAGTGCTTCAGGACGTTCCTGCACTAACTCCAGTAAAGGTACAGAAGTGACTTGTGTGTGCTCCCATTCTTGTTCTTACCCATCTGGGTCCCCTCCGTCCTGCATCTCTACATTAACGCTGCCCTGAAGGCCTGCTCCACCTGTGGGGAGCGATACCACCTAAGCTGCCACAACACCGGCCTCAGTGGACTGTTGCAGCGCTGGTGATCCTCACTAGACACCACAGGTGGCGTTACGATTTACTGACATTATCCTCTGTAAATATATCCCCTTTTTTGGGTGAGCGCCCAGGGCCACGGACCGAGCCGTGGCCGCCGAGACATCCCCATAGAGATCAACGGGCTTGGGTCCGAGTACCCACAGCCCTGGCGGGCGGCTCAGACATATAACATGAACTGGCTCTCTATGCCTTGGAAGTCCTGGCCTGCACTGCCGTTAGCATTTTGTCAGAGCGGGTTTTTAGTGCTACTGGTGGAATAATAACTGATAAGCACATCCGACTGAGAACAGAAAATGTTGACTGGCTGGATTGCGGCAGACTTCTGAACACCACCGAATGAGAACAGCGAAACATAACCTTCAATACAGTATATTTTTTTGGGAGGTGTATTTCCATGCACCTCTTCACACTCACACATGGATATATGTTGTGAATGGACTTGAGGTGAGTTCTGAGCGGGGGCTCCCTCTGGTGGTTACAAGCGGTACTGGACTGTCCAGTGAAGATTGTGAGGATTGGGAATCAGGTGTTACTGACTGGTCTTATTTAAGGGAGTCGCCTTCCCATCAGGGTTGCCGGTGATCAATTGTTCTGGTCTCAATCCTTGATTCCTGTTTCCTTTGTAGCCTGCTGTGTCGTATCTGCATCTCCTGCTAACAGATAAGACATTTTCTTCTTTTTGTTTTTGTGCTTGATTTTTGCATTTTGTCCTGTACTTCTGTGGGGGCCTTCTGGGTCCCCTCCGGGGGCTTTTGCCCTCTCAGTTTGGTTCAGCCACTGATGTTTTGTACATTTGCTTTTTCCAGTTTTTTCAGTGGCTGCTGTTTTGATTTTGTTACACCAGAGAACTAATTTAGGTGGTAGAGGTCGTGTGATCTCAGGTGTTTTTGAAATTAGTAGAGTTGGTGCTTTTCAGGGTTTTTTGGGATTGCAGTAAGTGCCCTTCCTATCCTTTTCTATTTAGATAGTTTGGGCCCCAACGTTTGCTCATACTATTTTCTGTCTGTGTCAGTATTTCTTCTTGTCTAACCGCCATTACATGTTTGGGGGCTTTCTATGTTCTTTGGGGATCTGCTCCGGGGCAGATAGCTTTCCTCTTTCTATCTTTAGGTATAGTTAGTTTCTCAGGCTGTGACGAGGCGTCTAGGACCAACGTAGGAACGCTCCACGGCTGCCTCTAGTTGTGGTGGTTAGTCAGGGTACTGCAATCTCATAGATTCCAACTGCTCTGGTGTATTGCCTTTTTTACCTGCACTCCTCAGCTACCAAATCATAACAGTATCACCGGCCAAAACTGAAAATTATATGGTACTCACAGAAGGGAAAAATATTGTGAAAGAAAAAAAAAAAAAAAAGGTTGTCAGAGTTGTCAGTGATATTTTTCTGTTTGTTGCATTTTTTTTTCCCTCTGTATCTCTGGGTGCTGGGGAGGTTTTTTTTTTTTTTTCTCTCAATGGAGTTTGCACAGTTGTCTGGCCGTGTGGATCAGCTTGCCACTGAGGTTCGGAGTATTGCTACCTATCTTGCTAGGTTGCCTGATGTGGAACCTAGGATTCCCATGCCAGATTTGTTTTTGGGGGATTGAGCCAAGTTTCTGAATTTCAAAAATAATTGTAAATTGTTTTTTGCCTTAAAATCTAAGTCCTCAGGGAACGCAGCGCAGCAGGTTCAAATTGTCATCTCTCTCCTGCGCGGCGATCCTCAGGATTGGGCTTTTTCCCTGACACCTGGGGATCCTGTTTTGAGTGATGTTGATGCATTTTTTCAGGCCTTGGGGTTATTGTACGATGAGCCTAATGTCACTGATCAAGCTGAAAAAGCCTTGTTGGCATTAAATCAGGGGCCTTATGACGCTGAGTTATACTGTCAGAGATTCCGTAGGTGGGCAGTCCTGACCAAATGGAATGACGACGCTTTGGCAGCCCTTTTCCGGAAGGGTCTGTCAGATAATGTAAAGGATGTTATGGTGGGATTCCCTATCCCCTCTGGTCTCAATGATTCTATGTCATTAGCGATTCAAATTGACAGACGTTTGCGTGAGCGGAGAAGTATGCGTGGAATGGTGTTGCCTTGTGAACCAGCTTCTGAACCCATGCAGTGTGATAGAGTGGTGTCTGGGGCACAGCGTCATGAGTTTCGAAAGCGCAATGGGTTATGTTTCTACTGTGGTGATGCCTCTCATGCTATTTCAGTCTGCCCTAAGCGGGGAAGACATTTTGCACGCTCAGTTGTCTTGGGTAGTGTTCAGACTAAGTTTTTATTAACTGTCACTCTGATATGCTCTCTGTCCTC
>JARQOD010007505.1:0-38969 GCA_033576555.1 Oophaga sylvatica | reverse complement strand
GCCCTCAACCAAAACAGGGTCAGGAGGCACAGCCATAGGAACCACTGGCTCAACAAACCTCTTCAATAAGGACTTGTGGAACACGTTATGGATCTTAAATGTCCCTGGAAGAAGTAAACGAAAGGAAACAGGATTAAGAATCTCCATGATCTTATAAGGTCCAATGAACCTAGGCTTAAACTTAGAAGATGCAACTCTCATAGGGATATTTCTTGAGGACAACCAGACCAAGTCCCCCACTTCAAACCGAGGACCATCAGTCCTATGCCGTTTGGCAAACCTCTGGGCCCTCTCCTGAGAGAGGGACAACCTCTCCACTACCTGGTCCCAAATCTGCTGCATACGCTCCACAACAGAGTCAACACCTGGACAGACAGAAGCCTCCGTCTGTCCTGAAGAAAATCGAGGGTGAAACCCAAAATTGCAGAAAAATGGAGACATCAAGGTTGCAGAGCTAGCCCTATTATTAAGGGCAAACTCAGCCAAAGGCAAAAAAGAGACCCAGTCATCCTGATCAGCAGACACAAAGCATCTCAGATAAGTCTCCAATGTCTGGTTTGTTCTCTCAGTTTGTCCATTGGTCTGAGGATGAAAAGCTGAGGAGAAAGACAATTGAACACCAAGTTTAGAACAAAATGTCCTCCAAAATCTGGAAACAAACTGGACTCCTCTGTCAGACACAATGTTCTCAGGAATACCATGTAACCGAACCACGTGCTGAAGGAACAAAGGCACCAATTCGGAGGAGGAAGGCAACTTAGGTAATGGCACAAGATGTATCATTTTGGAAAACCTATCACAAATCACCCAGATAACGGTCATTCTCTGAGAAACAGGGAGGTCGGAAATGAAATCCATAGAGATATGGGTCCATGGTCTCTTGGGCACAGGCAATGGCATCAACAAACCACTAGGGCGAGAGCAAGGCTTGGAGCGAGAGCAAGTCCCGCAGGACTGCACAAATTCCCTGACGTCACGAGACAAAGTAGGCCACCAAAAGGACCGACTAACCAAGTCTCTGGTACCAAAAATTCCGGGATGACCGGCCAATGCGGAACAATGAATCTCAGACATCACACTCTTTTTCCACCGGTCTGGGACAAACAATTTCCCAATAGGGCAGGGTTCGGGTTTATCCTCCTGACACCCTTCCAGAGCCAGTCTCAAATTGGGCGAGATGGCGGAAAGAACTACACCCTCTTTCAAAATAACAGTAGGATCAGATAACTCGGGAGAGTCAGCAAGGAAACTCCTCGAGAGGGCATCCGCTTTAACATTCTTAGTGCCAGGAAGAAAGGAAACCACAAAATTAAAACGTGTGAAAAACAAGGCCCACCTGGCCTGTCTAGGATTAAGTCGCTTGGCTGATTCCAGATAAACCAGATTCTTATGGTCCGTGAGGACCACCACCTGATGTTTGGCTCCCTCCAGCCAATGTCTCCACTCTTCAAAAGCCCACTTCATGGCCAATAACTCCCGATTACCCACATCATAATTACGTTCAGTTGGAGAAAATTTTCGAGAGAAAAAGGCACAAGGGTTACTTTTAGAGGTCTCTGGATCTCTTTGGGACAAAACGGCACCTGCCCCAATTTCAGAGGCATCAACCTCCACCTGAAATGGCAGAGAAACATCAGGCTGCCGTAGAACAGGAGCAGAAGTGAATCTCTGCTTAAGTTCCTGAAACGCAGAAACTGCCTCAGGAGTCCAATTCACCACATCAGAACCCTTCTTGGTCAAATCAGTCAATGGTTTAACAATAACAGAGAAATTACCAATAAATTTACGATAAAAATTGGCAAAACCCAAGAATCTCTGAAGAGCCTTTAATGAAGTAGGTTGGACCCAATCACAGATGGCCTGAACCTTGACCGGGTCCATTTCAATAACAGATGGGGACAAAATGAATCCCAGAAATGAGATCCTCTGTACGCCAAAAAGACACTTTGATCCCTTCACATACAGAGTATTCTCTCTCAAAATCTGGAACACAGTCCGAACATGTTTCACATGAGAGTCCCAATCAGGGCCGCCATCAGGGCATTACAGCGTATGGGGCCCGATCAGCAGAGGGGGCCCGCACCGGGCCCCGTCACCTACCGATCGGGCCCCACAGCCCCGCCCCCAGCGGCAGGATTCTGCCGCTCAAGTAACTGAACCTGCGTCCAGGACGCAGGTTCAGTTACTCTATTACCGTGCGGGCCCGCACGGTAATAGTTAATGCTGCCAGCCAATCGGAGGCTGGCAGCTCACGTCAGCGCGCACGTCGCCGGCACCTGACGTCATTGTCAGTTGCCGGCGAGTGTGCGCTTTCTCTTCAGTGTGGATCCCTCGCCGCTGGAACGCGGCAAGGTAAGGAGAAAGGGTTTTTTTTTTTTTTTTAATGTTGCAAGCGGCAAAGCTGGAGCCCCAGCAGAATGAAGACGGGGCAGGACTGGGGGCAGAATGAACACGGGGCAGGACTGGGGGCAGAATGAACACGGGGCAGGACTGGGGGCAGAATGAAGACAGGGCAGGACTGGGGGCAGAATGAAGACGGGGCAGGACTGGGGGCAGAATGGAGACGGGGCAGGACTGGGGCAGAATGAAGACGGGCAGGACTGGGGGCAGAATGGAGACGGGGCAGGACTGGGGGCAGAATGAAGACGGGGCAGGACTGGGGGCAGAATGGAGACTGGGCAGGACTGGGGGCAGAATGAAGATGAGGCAGAATGAAGATCGGGCTGGACTGGGGGCAGAATGGAGATGGGGCAGGACTGGGGCAGAATGGAGACAGGGCAGGACTGGGGGCTGACTGAAGATGGGGCAGGACTGGGCAGAATGGAGATGGGCAGAATGAAGACGGGGCAGGACTGGGGGCAGAATGGAGATGGGGCAGGACTGGGTCAGGATAGAGACGGGGCAGGACTGGGGCAGAATGGAGACGGGGCAGGACTGGGTGCAGAATGGAGACAGGCAGGACTGGGGGCAGAACGGAGACTGGACGGGGAAGGATGGAGACTGGGCAGGAATCAGGATGGAGAAGGGGCAGAATGTAGACGGGGCAGGACGGGGGCAGAATGGAGATGGGGCTGGACTGGGGGCAGAATGGAGATGGGGCTGGACTGGGGGCAGAATGGAGATGGGGCAGGACTGGGGGCAGAATGGAGACTGGACGGGGAAGGATGGAGACTGGGCAGGTATCAGCATGGAGACGGGGCAGGAATCAGGATGGAGACGGAGCAGAATGGAGACTGGGCAGGAATCAGGATGGAGATGGGGCAGAATGGAGACTGGGCAGGAATCAGAATGGACACGGGGCAGAATGGAGACTGGGCAGGAATCAGCACGGAGACGGGGCAGGATGGAGATGGGGCAGGATTGGAGACACTGGGGGCAGGATGGAGACGGGGCAGGATTGGAGACACTGGGGGCAGGATTGGACATACAGACAGGGGGCTGAATGAAAGACATGAGGCCAGAATGGAGACACTGGGGGCAGAATGAAAGTCATGGAGGCATTATTGGAGACACTGGGGGCAGGATGGAGAAGGGGCAGGATTGGAGACACTGGGGGCAGGATGGAAAAGGGGCAGGATTGGAGACACTGGGGGCATGATTGGAGACACTGGGGGCATGATTGGAGACACTGGGGGCATGATTGGAGACACTGGGGGCATGATTGGACACACTGGGGGGCATGATTGGAGACACTGGGGGGCATGATTGGAGACACTGGGGGCATGATTGGAGACACTGGGGGCATGATTGGAGACACTGGAGGCAGGATTGGAGGCACTGGTGGCAGAATTGGAGACACTGGGGGCAGGATAAAAGACATGGAGGCAGGGTTGGAGACAGATGGGGCAGGATGGGGAGATCATATGGGGCAGAATGGATACTCATGAGGACGGGATGGGAGAACATATGGCTGAAGCCAGGAATGAGACACACAGGGCCAGGATGGGGGATATTATTACAATAGGGGCTAATTAAGGGATATTATTACTGCAGTGATGTATTTTATTTTTTTTGAGTATACTGTTTTAAATGGGGGAAGGTCCTGTTACTGTGCAGAGTGACACTATGTCACCTTTTTTTTCATCTGGTGTAGTTTAGAAGTTGGGAAAAAAATAAGTAATGTGTTCTGCAATCGGAGCTCTAGATAACTGTGTTATTTCCTGCAGAGACGAGCCCTGGCAGGAAGAAGTGATGGCGGTCTATGCTGGATGAAAGATGAAAAGCAAAGATGAAGGACTTCACCTAGAGACGTCACTGGTGAGTCAGTGTTACTTGTACACTGACACTACACACTGTATACAGAGCTCCTGTGTACAATGTCACCGGTGATTACTGTATTACCTGTACACAGACACTGCATACTAAGTACAGATCTCCTGTGTAGAATGGCACTTATGGTGATAGTATTGTGTTTTTTTTTATTACTGATCAGTATTGTAGTATTCAGTCACTATGTGATGGTAATATATGGTCTGGTCATGGTGTGGCGGTATTTGTTCCTTGTATGTGATATTATTTGGTCACTTTGTGGTGGTATTATATGGTCTGGTGGTATTTGTTCCTTGTAGGTGATATTATTCAATCACTGTCGTGGTAATATGTGGTCTGGTCATGGTGTTGCGGTATTTGCTCCTTGTATGTGATATTATTTGGTCACTTTGTGGTGGTATTATATGGTCTGGTGGTATTTGTTCCTTGTAGGTGATATTATTCGATCACTGTCGTGGTAATATGTGGTCTGGTGGTATTTGTCCCTTGTATGTGGTGTAGTGTTGAGCGATACGATAATGCAAATATCGGCTATCGGCCGATATTAGCTCTATCGGCCTTTCGATAATTCGTTTCGATATTTTCGTCATATCGAATACCGGAATCGGATTTGTCACTGTCACTGTCTGTGTCCGTCGGTCGGGTCTGTCACTGTCAGTGTCCGTCGGTCGGGTCTGTCAGGAGTCAGCGGCACTTACCTGGCAGAAGATCTCCGGCGGTCACGTCCTGGACTGCTTCATGGCCGCCATCCTCTTCTCCCCGGCGGTCACATGCAGTTTCTCGCGATAACTGCAGTGACTGCTGGGTAATCCCGGCCGTAAAGCAGTCAGTCCGATGACGTCACCACCGGGGAAGCAGGTAATCAGCTGTGCTGCGTCGCGATGACAGGCTCTGCCTGTCATTGCGATGTAGCAGAGCTGGATCGCCGTGGGACTGTCGTTACTATGGACTGCGTCGGACAGGTGGTATACTGTTGGTTTGTTTTTTTTCTTTTTTTACAGGAGATCGATGGCGTCGCAGGAATGAGAGTGCAATAAAGAAATGAAAACTGTGTTGTCTCTTTTATTTCATTAAAATACTTTTTTCTTGCTTTGTCTTTTTTTTATGCATTTAAAAACTTTGGGATTAATAATGGATCGGTGTCTTATTGACGCCTATCCATTATTAACCGGGCTTATTGTCACCGTGCAATCAACGGTGACATTAACCCCTTATTACCCCGCTTGACACCGCTACAGGGCAAGTGGGAAGAGCCGGGTAAAGTGCCACAATTGGCACATCTTTTGATGCGCCAAATGTGGGGCTGCTGTAGCCTGGTATTATCAGGCTGTTGAGGGCCAAAATCCATGGGCCTTGACAGTCTTTTAATACCAGGCCGCAGCAGTCTGCATTTTACTTGGCTGGTTAACAAAAATAGGGGGACCCCTACGCCGTTTTTTTTTTCGAGGGATCCCCTATTTTTGTTAACCAGCCAAGCTAAGCAGACTGCTGTGGCCTGGTATTATCAGGCTGGCAAGGTCCATGGATCTTGGCTCCTTAACAGCCTGAAAATCCAGGCCTCAGCGGTCTGCTTCATCTGGCTGGTTAACAAAAATAGGGGGGACCCCACGCCATTTTTTTTTCGAAGGGAACCCCTATTTTTGTTAATCAGTTCCCTCTGACGTCACTGATGGTGTCCCTGGCTGACCTGAAGTGAAAGTGGAAAGCAATCAATTAAGCTTTCCACTTCCTCTCCTGTCAGCCAGGAGAGGAGCTCATTCATTTGGGGGGTTTACTGTGAGGCTGCAGCATTAGCTGCGGTCCCTGCAGTAAACATTAACCCTTTCTGAAGGATTACACCGTGGGACCTGACATCGGATTGGTAAGAATAATTTTGCTTTATTATTTTATTTTTATTACAGGAAATGGTTTTAGCAGGTAAATAAAATATGGTCAAAAACTGTGTGATTATTTTGTCATTAAACTTCTTTTTTATTAAAGTGTGTGTGTTTGATTTTTCTTTCATACAATAGGATTAATAATTGATAGTTGTCTAATTGACAGCTCTCAATTATTAACCTGGCTTAAAGTGACCTTTCAATTGCAAGGTCATTTTAACCCCTTATTAACCCATTCGCCACCGCTACAGGGCAATGGGAATAGACGGGCAAAGTGCCAGAAAGGGCAAATCTAATTAGAGATTTGCCCTTTCTGGGGTGTCTGGGGGCAGATGTTAGTAGCCGGGGGGGGGGCAAAAATAATGGTTCCTCTCTGGGCTATTATTATCTGCCCCCACTCACTGGCTTTGTCTGTCTGGTTGCGAAAATAGGGCGGGAGCCCACGCATTTTTTTTCAGCAATTTTACACCTCATATATATATATACATGTCATTAAATTTGTGACACATATATATATATATATTTATATTTATAGTTCATACACTTCTACATAGTATAATAGCCGCTAATTCAATTGCCGGCTTTTGTGAAAATGCAGAACCCGACATGAAATGCCACTTGGTTTACATAGAGTTAACCATGTCTTTTCATGTAGTTTGATATCTGATTTGCACAAACAATTACATGAGTGTAAAGGGTATGCCACACTAAACAATATCGCTAACGGGATCGCTAAAAAACGTCACTATTTAGCAATCCCGTTAGCGATATTGTTCAGTGCGGCAGCTTCCAGCGACGAGCTTCCTGCTGTGATCTCGCTCGTCGCTGGAATCGCTCCGGACCCTATTTCATCGCTGGCGCTCCCGCTGGGTAAGTATCTAATCGCTGTGTGGCACCTTTTCTTAGCGATTTAGCGGTACTTTTGTACCGCTAAAGTCGTTAAGAAGATCGCTAACGGCGATAGCGTCGTTAACTATATCGCTAAATGCGGCAGCATTTAGCGATATAGAAACAATCCCGCTAGCGATCTCATTAGTATGCAACGCTAACGAGATCGCTAGCGGGATAGCTTAGTGTGGCAGTACCTTAAGTGTGCAAAATTTCACACCTGTAGGGGTTAATTAAAGGTGTAAATTCGTAGCAAAAAAGTCCGTTTTTTTACAACGAATTTACACCTTTAATTAACCCCTACAGGTGTGAAATTTTGCACACATAGACTGATGTAATTGTTTGTGCAAATCAGATTGCAAACGACATGAAAAGACATGGTTAACCCTATGTACACCAAGTGTCATTTCATGTCGGGTGCTTCTGTCTTTTCACAGAAGCCGGCTTTACCCGACAATTGAATCAGAGGATATTTTACTATGTAGAAGTGTATAAACTATACATATATGTATATATATATGTCACAATGACATGTATATATATATATATATATATATATATATATATATATTATATATATATAATGTATTCTATGTGTGTATATTTAGTGTTTACAAGGAAATAAAGGTTTTTTTTAATTTCGATATTTTGTTCCCATAGACTTACATGGGACTTCCGCTATCGAAATCGGATATCGACGATATTTAGTGCTATCGGCGATACAATTTCGATACGATATTTTTAGATATCGAGCAATATCGCTCAACACTAATATGGTGTTATTGGTCATTTTAAAAATTGAAAATAAATAAAAATATACCTAAATTGTATTGGATATTTTAACAAATATTTAATAGGTTACAGTAGAGTAGAGCCCGGCCAAAAGTGTCCATCGTGTTATGGTGGCTGCTTAAAAAATCTTTTGGCCAAAACTAGATCTGCTGGCTATATGTGTGATCTCGTGAGAAGTGGAGTTTTTTCAAGAGAGAGCGGTGGGACTGTGGACAGTTCGAGGGGTGGAGGCAGGGCTGGGTGGATCCTGGGCGGAGTCTCAAGGGGGCCCCGAAAATTTTGCCAGTATGGGGCCCTGAAATACCTAGTGGCAGCCCTGGTCCCAATCATTGGAAAAAATCAAGATATCATCCAAATAAACAATCAGAAATTTATCCACAAAATCCCTGAAAATGTCATTCATGAAGGACTGGAAGACGGAAGGAGCATTAGTGAGCCCAAAGGGCATCACTAGGTACTCAAAATGCCCCTCTGGGGTATTAAATACCGTCTTCCATTCATCCCCGTGCTTAATGCGAATAAGGTTATATGCCCCCCTGAGGTCAAGCTTGGTAAACCAAGTAGCACTTTTCACCCTGGAAAACAGGTCAGAAATCAAGGGTAACGGATATTGATATTTCACAGTGATATTGTTCAAGAGACGATAATCAATACACGGCCTTAATGAACCATCCTTTTTGGCCACAAAGAAAAAACCGGCACCTAAGGGTGAAGAGGATGGTCTGATATGACCCTTCTCCAATGACTCCTTGATATAAGACCGCATAGCGTCATGTTCAGGTACAGACAAGTTAAAAAGGCGACCTTTAGGGAATTTACTACCAGGCACTAATTCAATAGCGCAGTCATAGCTCCTATGGGGGGCAAGGATGCAGATTTACTTTCGCTAAACACATCAGAAAAATCAGTCAAAAAGTCAGGAACATCCTGAGCCTGGGGGGCGGCAGAAAAAACAGGGGTGTTGGCATTAACACATTGGCAGCCCCAACTGGTTACAGACACAGATTTCCAATCCAAAACAGGATTATGAGACTGTAACCAAGGGAAACCCAGTACAATAATGTCATGCAGATTATACAGCACCAAAAATTTGCAACTCTCCTGATGATCAGGTTCAACCCTCATTATCACCTGAGTAGAGAACTGGGGTTTATTCTCAGCTAAAGGGGTAGAATCGATCCCCAGTAGGGAATAGACTTCCGTAGGGGTATCAAGGGAAACCCACAACGTTTAGCAAAATCAAAATCCATCAGGTTAATAGCTGCTCCCGAATCAACAAAAGCCTGAGCAGAAAATGTGGACCGGGAGCAAATCAGGGTAACAGTCAACAAAAATTTAGTCTGAACACTACCCAAGACAACTGAACGTGCAAAACGTCTTCCCCGCTTAGGGCAGACTGAAATAGTATGAGAGGCATCACCACAGTAGAAACATAACCCATTGCGTTTTCGAAACTCATGACGCTGTGCCCCAAAAGCCACTCTATCACACTGCATGGGTTCAGAAGCTGGTTCACAAGGCAACACTATTCCACGCATACCTCTACGCTCACGCAAACGTCTGTCAATTTGAATCGCTAATGACATAGAATCACTGAGACCAGAGGGGACAGGGAATCCCACCATAACATCCTTTACATTCTCTGACAGACCCTTCCGAAAAAGGGCTGCCAAAGCATCGTCATTCCATTTGGTCAGGACTGCCCACCTTCGGAATCTCTGACAGTATAACTCAGCGTCCTCAAGCCCCTGATTTAATGCCAACAAGGCTTTTTCAGCTTGATCAGTGACATTAGGCTCATCGTACAATAACCCCAGAGCCTGAAAAAATGCATCAACATTACTCAAAACAGGGTCCCCAGGAGTCAGGGAAAAAGCCCAATCCTGAGGATCACCGCGCAGGAGAGAGATGACAATTTGAACCTGCTGTGCTGCGTTCCCTGAGGACTTAGATTTTAAGGCAAAAAACAACTTACAGTATTTTTGAAATTCAGGAATTTAGCTCGATCCCCTAAAAACAAATCTGGCATGGGAATCCTAGGTTCCACAACAGGCAACCCTGCAAGATAGGTAGCAATACTCCGGACTTCAGTGGCAAGCTGATCCACATGGCCAGACAACTGTGCAAACTCCATTGAGAGAAAAAAAAATCCTCCTCAGCACCCAGAGATACAGAGGGAAAAAAAAAATAAAAATCTCTGACAACTCTGACAATCTACTTTCTTTCACACTATTTTTCCCTTCTGTGAGTACCATATAATTATCAGTTTTAGGCCGGTGATACTGTTATGATTTGGTAGCTGAGGAGAGCAGGCAAAAAAAGGCAATACAGCAGAGAGGTTGGAATCTATTGGATTGCAGTACCCTGACTAACCACCACAACTAAAGGCAGCCGTGGAGCGTACCTACGTTGGTCCTAGACGCCTCGTCACAGCCTGAGAAGCTAACTTCACCTAAAGATAGAAAGAGGAAAACTATCTGCCCCGGAGCAGATCCCCAAAGAACATAGGAAGCCCCCAAACATGTAATGGCGGTTAGACAAGAGGAAATACAGACACAGACAGAAAATAGTATGAGCAAACGTTGGGGCCCAATCTTCCTAGACAGAAAAGGATAGGAAGGTCACTTACTGCAATCCAAAAAACCCTAAAAAAATACCAACACACTAATTGCAAAAACACCTGAGATCACACGACCTCTACCACCTAAATTAGTTCTCTGGTGTAACAAAACAAGCCGCAGCCACAGAAAAAACTGGAAAAGGCAAATGAACAAACAACTGGCTGAACTAAACTGAGAGGAGCACAAGTCCCGGAGGGGACCTGGCAGACCCCCACAGAAGTGCAGGACAAAATGCAAAAAGCAAGCACAAAAAACTAAAAGAAGAAAATGTCTTATCTGTTAGCAGAAGATGCAGGAACGAAACAGCAAGCTTCAAAGTGAACCAGGAACAAAAGTTGAGACCAGAACAATTGATCACCGGCAACCCTGATGGGAGGGAACCTCCCTTATATAAGACCAGTCAGTAACACCTGATCGCCAATCTTCACAATCGTCATTGAATAGTTCAGTACTGTTTGTAACCACCAGAGGGAGCTTCTGCTCAGAATTCATTTCTAGCACATTCACAACAGAAAATATTCTAAATCTCCGTATATATTTCAGGAGGCGGACAATGACGCTCTCAGGCTCAGTATGGATTACACAAGAATATAAAAAGTTGGAGGATGGAGGAGCGGGGGGGACAAGGGGGTCAGCCCAGAAAGACAGACTCTCACAGGCTCAGTATGGATCACACCAGAATATAAAAATAAGAAAAAGTGGTACTGTATCAGCAGATACCAGGGATATATAATATAGTGAAAATAATATAAATCTCCGTATATATTTTAGGAGGCAGAGAATGACGCTCATAGGCTCAGTATGGATCACACCAAAATATAAAAAGTTGGGGGTGGAGGAGGGGGGGGACAGCCCAGATAGGGAGGTGGCAAAAATGGGATATGTTGAGGTGTATAATGGATGTAAAGCAGCTGCAAATGGAGGAATTGGAGAATTCAGAGGAAGAGGAGGACAAAGCGAGCTATTTTGCTGGCAACCTATGTGTCATCAGGGGAAGGTGGGACAAAATCCTTTGCAACCCATGCATGGTTCATTTTAACGAAGGTTAGATCATCAATATTTTGGGTCGACAGCCGGGTCCTTCTTTCTGTAAGGATTGATCCAGCAGCACTAACGACTCTTTCTGATAGCACACTACCAGCAGGGCAAGTGAGCTCCTGTAAGGCATATTGTGCCAATTCAGGCCAGGTGTCCAGTTTACAGGCCCAGTAGTCAAAAGGGAATGACCGGTGAGGGAGAACATCGATAGGGGCCCATCCATTTGGCCCAGTACGGCTCGTGGTAGAACCTGCACTGCTGCTGTTTGCTGGGAATGCCACTAACAAACGGTTTACCAGAGTTGCTTGTTTGTTCGCCAATATTAGCTCTAGGTTCTCCTGTAAAATCATGTTCTATATTTTGCCTTTATAGAGTGGATTGAGGATGCTGGCCAACCAGTAGTCGTCATCCTTGATAATTTTGGCAATGCGGGGGTCCCTTTTTAGGATACGCAAGGCATAATCACACATGTGGGCCAATGTTACAGGTGTCAGTGATGCACTGCCAGTGGTTGTTGGAGGAGCACTTTCTGCCAAAGCCACATCCCTCCAGTCATGCACAAACCCTGGAACTGAACTTGGCAAGCCAACATTTTCTCTTGCCCCCTGAGAAGCATCCTCCTCCCCAAAATATTCATCCCCCTCCTCCTCCTCCTCTTCTTCCTCCACCTTGTCCAGGACAGTTCCCTGAGCAGACAATGCCTGACTGTCATCAAGGCTTCCCTCTCCCTCCTCCGCAGCAGACGCTTGATCCTTAATGTGTGTCAAAGTTTGCATGAGCAGACTCATAAGTGGGATGCTCATGCTTATGATGGATCATCTGCTCTTACCAGCCGTGTGCATTCCTCAAGACACTGAAGGACTTTACAGAGGTCTTTCAGCTTTGACCACTGCACACCCGACAACTCCATGTCTGCCCTCAAACTGCCTGCCCGTGTATCCTCCCATAAATGCATTACAGCCTGCGTCTGTTTGCACAGCCTTTCAACCATGTGCATGGTGGAGTTCCAACTTGTTGTAACGTCTATGATTAAGCGGTGCTTGGGGAGGTGGAGCGATTGCTGCAGCCTCTGCATACGACTGGAGTCTACGGGCGAGCGACAGATGTGCGAGCACAGTCTTCGCACTTTATGGAGCAGGGCTGTTAACTCCGGATAATTATTGAAGAAGCACTGCACCACCAGGTTCAAGGTGTGAGCCAGGCAAGGTATGTGTCTCAGTTTTGCCAGGGCTATGGCCGCAACAAAATTATAACTGACTACCTTGCCTGGCTCAAGATGTATACTGCCCAGCCATGACTCAGTTTCTTGCTGCAAGTAGTCGGCCAGTACCTCTGCGGTGTGTCTGTTGTCGCCCAAAGACATCATTTTTAAAACAGCCTGCTGATGCTTACCACTAGCTGTTCGATAGTGGGACACCTCGCGAGCAACACTGGCAGCTGCGGATGGAGTGCTCGTAATACTGCGCTCTGTTGACGAGCTTTTGTTTCTGGAGGAGGAGGAGGGTGGAACGCCTACAGCCAACTGTTGCCTATACCGTGGGCTAGCCAGCACTGTCCCACCGCCGTTGTCCCCTGTGGACCCTGCATCCACCACATTAACCCAGTATGCAGTGATGGACACGTAACGGCCCTGGCCATGCCTACTGGCCCATGCATCTGTTGTGTGGTGCACCTTTCCACTCACTGGCTGAGTGCATTGACAATGCGGTCTTTCACATGCAGGTGGAGGGCAGGGATGGCTTTTCTAGAAAAGAAGTGCCGACTCGGTAGGTCATAGCGTGGGACAGCGTAGGCCATGAGGTCTCTGAATGCTGCGCTTTTAACCAAACGGAAGGGCATCATCTCTAATGAGATCAGTTTGGCAATGTTGGCTTTCAAACCCAGTGTACGCGGATGAGAGGATGAGTACTTTCTTGTCCAACTCAGAGTGTCTGTTAGGGTGATCTGGACTTGAGAGCTGCATATGGTGGAACTATCGGTGGACATGACGGACTGAGAGGGGGTTGGTGAGAGTGATGGTGATGGCCTAGATACAGTCTTTCGTTGCATAAACACTGTGATTCCCTGACTGCTTTGGCCTTGCGACGACACCTCAACATTTCTTGCTTGTGGTGTGCTAACCGGTGGGCTTACAGTGGGGGAAGCGATGGAGCGTTGCTGGCTACCTTCAGTCGGAGCAGGTGCAGATGTGCTACCTGAGGTTTTGCAGTCCGTCCACGCTTGCAAGTGCATGTTCATTAAATGTCTAAGCATGCAACTGGTATTCAAATTTCTGAGATTTTTCCCTCGGCTAATGGTCCTTCCACACTTCTTACAGATAACCTTTGCCTCATCAATAGGATTTTGGTCAAAAAAGTGCCACACTGGACTCTTCCTACTATGGTGTAAATTTTCAGGGCTTGCACGCTGTGCTAATTTGACCGTCTGACCAAGCTGTCCTGCAACTCTTTTAGTTTTTTTTAACACCTTTTTGGACTGCTACGGGCCTGCCAGATAACCCCAGCTGCGATGTCGATACCTGATGCGGATCCTCCTCCTCTTCTGATCTATTGCCAGCGGCACTCTCTTCCCCCACTGGATGCCAATCAGGGTCAACAACTGGGTCATCCATCACCTCCTCTTCAATTTCGTCTGCACCTTCCTCTGTGTCACCGTGTAAGGTGGTATAGTATGCAGGAAGGGGCACCTGAGTTTCATCAGGGTCACATTCTGGCTCAGTAGACTGCAAGGGCAATGTAGTGCTCTGGTTGAATGTACCAGCACAATCATCTAGCAGTGGCTGTGCATCAGTGCACTCCATGTCAGATTCATGTTGGACTGGGGAATTCAGGATTTGACTTGATAACCCAGGCATTGTATGTGAAAAGAGCTCCATGAAGTAACCTGAAGTGTGGCCTGTCGCATCCTTCCTTTTTGGTGGGGGTGAAGGACACAAGGAAAGGGGTTGTTCCTGACCAGAAGCCTGCACTGACGACTCAGTGCTTGGAGTTTTTGAAACTTCAGAAGAGGAGGCGATAGAGCTGGAGGCTGTTTCGGGAATGTAAGCCAAAACCTGTTCCTGATGCTCCGGCTTTAAAAGCAGTTTATGTAGTTCCAGAAAAGGGAGCCTTCCAGGCCTTCTGGAGCCAGACAATGACACAGGCTCAACACATCCTGCCTTTGGTGCTATTGTGCTTTTGGCACTACCAGCAGATGCACCACCACCACTACCATCAGTACCAGGTGGTCCCCCATGCCCACGTCCGCGGCTTACCATACTTCCTCATGTTTCTGAAAATGTACCCAAAATACCAGCAGATATATGGTACTGTGTCAGAAGCTTACAGCTGTATACGGTGAAGGTGAAAAATTTAAATCTCCGTATATATTTGCGGAGTAACAGGCACAGACTCTCACAGGCTCAGTATGGAGTACACCAGAATATATAAAGCAAAAAAGTGTAATGTATCAGAAGCGTACAGCTGTATACAGTGCTGGGGCAATTTTAAATCTCCGTATATATTTCAGGAATAACACACACGCTCACAGGCTCAGTATGGATTACACCACAATATGAAAAGCAGAAAAAGTGTACTGTATCAGTAGCGTACAGCTGTATACAATGTTGGGGTAATTTTAAATCTCTGTATATATTTCAGGAGTAACACACACGCTGACAGGCTCAATATGGATTACACCACAATATGAAAAGCAGAAAATGTGTACTGTATCAGTAGCGTACAGTTGTATACAGTGTTGGGGTAATTTTAATTTTCTGTGTATATTTCAGGAGTAACACACACGCTCACAGGCTCAGTATGGATTACACCACAATATGAAAAGCATAAAAAGTGTACTGTATCAGTAACGTACAGCTGTATACAGTGTTGGGGTAATTTTAATTCTCTGTATATATTTGAGGAGTAACACACAGACGCTCTCTTACTATGGATTTGACCGTAATACACAAAGCAGAAAAACTGTACTGTATCAGAAGATACCAGCTGTATACGGTTTTGGGGAAAATGTAAATCTCCGTATATATTTCCGGAGTCACACACAGATAGTCAGCATGTATTTGTCCGTGATACCAGCCGGTACACGGTAGTGTGAGGAGCGTACAGCTCTATACGGTGTGGGAAAAAATGAACGCTCAGTAACGTGCAGAAAAAAATTAAAGTATTAGTGCTGTGTAGGTGCTATGTTAAAAAGCACTCTGCACAGCAGTGTACAAACAGCAAAAGAAATTTCTCCACTGTCACTGGCAGGCAGCCTAATAATCAGGTCTGCTGCTCCAGACAATAAATTCCTCCCCTCTTACTGGCAAACAGCAGCCTAATTATCAGCTCTGCTGCTCCACACAAGCAATTCCTCTCCTTTCACTGGCAGGCAGCGTAATAATCAGCTCTGCTGCTGCACACAATAAATTCCTCTCCTCTCATTGGCAAACAGCAGCCTAATAATCAGCTCTGCTGCTCCACACAAGCAATTCCTCCCCTGTCACTGGCAGGCAGCTTAAGGACCAGCGCTGCTGCACACAACAAAATCCTCCCCTGTCACTGCACACTAACTGTACAGCTAATCGCTATCAGCACAAGCACAGAATTATTTTTTTTTTTACTGCCTAACATTCTCCCTACTGAGAACCAGCGCCAGCAAGCTCTCCCTACGCTAAGATCGGCAGAAGCAAAATGGCGGTTGGCGGTGAGGGCTTTTATGGGCACTGTGACGCCACACAAAGCCAGCCAATCACTGCAATGACCTTCGCTAAGATGGTGCTGGCTGCTGCCCATGTCATTGCGTTGCCCACAGTCTGCGTTCTTGCTCATTGGCTGAGAAAAGGCACTTCAAGCATTATGGGAAAACTGACTTTGGCGCTCAGGTCGCCGAACGCATGGCCGACCTCACGCTATGGTCGGGTTTCGCTCGGCGAAAGTCGGTCTTTATTAATCTGATTGACCTGTTTCGCTCAACTCTAGTAGAGAGGTTTTCTGAATTGTGTATTTACGGACGAAACCACGAAAATGTCACGCATGCAGGTTTGCTTGTAGCCTTTTGAAAAGATATGTTTATACCGTACAATCCGGACATGATCCCCCGGTTTTAATAGAGGTTTAAATCTTTTCACGGTGGAGACGTCTTGTTAAGCGCTGCGCCATACGGTCATGGAGTTAGCTTTCGTGACAGAGGCAGGAGTGCATCTTATAGTGCGATGATAAGCATTATTGTAAGAGTGCACTATATCAGGTAATACGTCTATATATCTAAATGTGTTATTAGCCGTTAAATAGCGCCACATACGCTCTTTCAAAGTGCGATTAAATCTTTCCGCGACTGCCGCCTTTACCGCATTATTCGTAAAGAACTGATGTACCTTATACTTTTTACAAAGAGTAGCGATGGGTTTATTCATAAATTCTTTCCCGCGATCCGTTTGTAGTTTTTGCGGGATACGCCGCTCGCTTTTAAAAATCATCTCAAAGGCTTTTGCAAGCACCTTGCCGGTTTGGTCCACAGACCGATGACCCAGACATATTTGGATAGCACGTCTATGACCGTTAAAATATATTTTAAACCGTCGTTATCGCTCGCGTAGTCATTCATGCAGACTAGATCAGTCTGCCAGAGACTATCCACATACGCTAACTATGATCCGATTTGTAATAAAGCATTTTCTTACTGCTTTGTGTAGAGAATACGGTTCTTGCTTGCTAAGCCACTCTGCGACATCTTTTCTACGCACACTATATTTCTTAACAGAATTATAGGGACGATGTACACCTCGTAGGATCCTGGCCTCTTGGCTGTATAATAATGCTTGTGCAACAGAGTTTCGGCGTTAGGCATTTTGAAAACAAAATTGTATCGGATTTAGATTCAATCCTTAATGAACTAGACTGGATACTTATACAGTTACATGTACAACTTTTCATTATAGCCGCTTACCGTAGCGTCGTCACAAAATGACTACTGCTAAATTGCTAATGGTGTGTTTAATTCCCTAGATCATAATTTTATTATTATCATGGTCTGTATAATGTTTATTTAATACTGAATACATGATTATCTAATGACACTTGTTTTAAACCTGTGGAATGCAAAAACAAATAGGAATGTGGTTTTACGACTATACAATATAAAAGTAGGAATATATCCTGACTCCTGAGGTTAAGAAGGAACTTAAATCTGGTAGTGGTTTGATTTTTCCAGCCCTAGGGGCAATTTTTGTATGACTCAACAAAGACCTGTTTTCTCACACACACTTTAACCTACAGCCTTTGGGGAAGGGTATGTTCACATTCTAGCAGGTCGGCTTAAGGCCCCGTCTCACATAGCGAGATCACTAGCGAGATCGCTGCTAAACAGTGATCTTAGCAGCGATCTCGCTATGTCTGACACGTACCAGCGATCAGGCCCCTGCTGTGAATCGCTGGTCGTGTCAGAAATGCCTGGACTATTTTTTGATTGCTGGTCTCACGCTGGCCAGCACGCATCGCTGCGTGTGGCAGGCAGGAGACCAGCGATCAGCTGGTAACCAAGGTACACTTCGGGTTTCCAGGCACGGGGCTGTGCCTGGAAACCTGATGTGTACGTTGGATACCAGCGCGCTGCTGCAGGGGAGCTGGTAACCAAGGTACACATCGGGTTTCCAGGCACCGCGCAGCACCTGGAAATGTGTAGCCCTGGTATTTAAGGTACACAATACCAGGAGGATGAGTGGAGAGGTAACGGTTAAGGGCTCTACATGACATCACATACACTTAGACACACCCACGGGGAGTGTTCAGAGTCAGTCAGTGAGTCTAGCCTGGACCTGTGAGGAGGAAGGAGCAGAGTCTAGCTCGGGTGGCTCAGGACTGAGTCATTCCCACTGTTGTGCAGTTCAGAGAAGTGGAGGCCAGTAAAGGTGAGCCAGATTACCTCAGCCTGGTCAGAGCTGTGCCCCACTGGCAGACGGACTGAGACAGCTATTGAGAGTGTGAGCAAGTCGAAGGGCACAGTGGAAGGAATTGAGAAGTGCTTTAGGATTGGAGAAGTCCTGCACATTGTCACCGGTCACTGGGGACCGACGTGTCACTATAGCTCCAGGCATAGTGATAAAAGAACCAGAGGCTTACTGGACCTTAGGTGCAGCAAGCAGCCCTTGGAGTGTCAGTACGTAACAGAGGTCAGTTGGAATAGGAACTTTGAGCCTGATCAGCAACAGAAAGAACCTAGTTCCATCATTGGAAGGCTTCGACCACTATACTGACCGGGCAGTACAGCGTTGACATAGCTGGAGTTTAAGGAGTGAACTACGCTTTATGCTGGTTTGGCTCACCCTGATTGGAAAGTCAAGGAGGCCCCTAACTTGCTCAGCCGTTGCCTCAAAACTCATCCTCCATCAACCCCATCAGCCTCCCTGGACGTGCCTGAACAACTTGAAGTAAAAGGTATGGAAAGACGCTGATGTGTGAGACTGTGTTATTCATTGCACCCCTGCACAACCCTATCATAATTATCGACCTGAGGGAAGAGTCCCACCTGTAGGGGACCCGACATCTAGCTGCCTCACCATCCCCTCAGAGATCTACAGCAGCGCTGGTACAAATTACCAGAGAACTACAGGTGGCGTCACGAACTGTATATATACCTATCCCCTGTAAATATACCCCCCAACATACGCCTGACCGCCAGGGCCACAGACCGAGCCACCGCTACCTGTGACAACCCCATAGACTTCTACGGGCTCGGCTCTGAGTACCCCATTGCCCTGGTAACCCACAATTGTGGTGCGTGGTCGAGACAGAAACCCGAAGTGTACCTTGGTTACCAGCTCCCTGCATCAGTGGGCTGGTATCCAACGTACACTGCGGGTAACTAGGTGACGTTACCCGCAGTGTCGCTGTCCTGATCGCTGCCTGAGCTGCTTGTTTGGCAGCTCAGCAGCGATCATGCAGTGACACACCAGCAATCCTGATCGTTGTCGGGATCGCTGGTGTGTCGCTATGTGAGACGGGGCCCTTACACAAATGGGGACGTGGCACATAGAATCATAGAATGGTAGAGTTGGAAGGGACCTCCTGGGTCATCTGGTCCAACCCCTGCTCAAAGCAGGATTCACTAAATCATCCCAGACAGATGTATGTCCAGCCTCTGTTTGAAGACTTCCATTGAAGGAGAACTCACCACCTCTCGTGGCAGCCTGTTCCACTCATTGATTACTCAAACTGTCAAAAAGTTTTTTCTAATATCTAATCTGTGTCTCCTCCCATTCAGTTTCATCCCATTGCTTCTAGTCTTTTCGTGTGCAAATGAGAATAAAGATAATCCTTCTACAATGTGACAGCCCTAGAGATATTTGTATACAGTTAAGTCACCTCTCAGTCTTCTTTTTTGCAAGCTAAATGTTTGACTCGCACCACAATTGTGGATACCAGGACTATGGGGTACTCGGAGCCGAGCCCATCGATTTCCATGGGAGATGTCACTGGTAGCGGTGGCTCGGTCCGTGGCCCTGGCAGTCAATGCGATGGGGAATATTTACAGGGGATTATTAGGATAGTTCGTGACGCCACCTGTGGTTTCTGGTAATTTGTACCAGCGCTGCTGTAAGGGTCTTCACAGGGGATGTTATGGGGCAGCTTGGTAGTAAGTCTCCCACAGGTGAGACGTGTCCCTGGAAGTCTATGGGCGTTATGATGCAGGGTGTAGTAAGAATTCAGCCAAACACAATGCAGCTTCTTTTCATACCTTTTACTGATGGTGGTTCAAGCAGATCCCGGGAGCTGGTCGGGGTGAAGAGTGCACTTTCCGGTAACAGCTGAGCAGGTTAGAGGCCTCCTTAACTTCCAATACTTGTGAATCCAACTTGCCTGAAGCGAAGTTAATTCTGAATCTCCAGCTTTCTCTATAGCTGTACTGCCCGGCCAACGTTGTGGTGGAGCCTTCTGAGTGGTGAAAACTAAGTCTATATTGCTGATCAGGCTAGACCCGTTATCCCTGTCTCCGGTTACGTATTGACACTTAGGGCTGCTCTCTGCGACCTGTAGTCCAGATGCCTCCGGTTTTCTTGTTACTATGCCTGAAACAGTAGCACACTCCGGACTCCGGTGTCCGGCAATTTAGTGCAGGCAATCAAATACCTGGAGCACTTCTCTAACTTCTCCACTGTGCCCTTCGCCCTGCTCTAGCTCTTAGCATAAACACTTGGAGCTTCGTTGGTAATGTCAGCTTTCTCCTAGAGCTCGCTGAGTAGCTCTCAGTATCCTCCTTACTTCTGCTTCTGTTGAGGTACTGATTAAGGGTAGCTCTGACTAGGCTAGGATGATCCACTTCACCCGTACTAGCCTCCACTTGCTTGTCAGGTGAGCTACGCTAACTCTGCGAGGATCCAGTCTTTTCTCCTCTCCTTCCAAGTCCAGACTTCACTGGCACTCATCTGCACTGTCCGAAGACAGGAAACTGACTGCACTGTCCTGAGACAGGAAGCTTGACTGAGCTCTGCTACATGTCACCACCTCCCATACCCCTGGTGGGTGTGTCTAGAAGTGTGAGTGAAGTGCATATCAAGCTTTGCTGTTACCTTCCAGTGCACTCTCCTGGACTTTTATGTGTGCCTGCGTAGCTGGGCTACACATAAACATTCCCAAATCCTGTAACCGTTCCTCATAGGACATGGTTTGCAGACCGAACACCATTCTGGTCGCTCTTCTCTGAACTTGCACGATCAGCACCTATCAGGGACAGACACATAACTCAAAATCGTAAGAGATGTATCGTTCCGTAGATTTCTTTGGTATATAGCGTTGCATGTAACATAGATGATTATCAAATCTGTTCACCGGAACGCCGCAAACGATGCATCGTACACCGACGCAGCGGTGTTAGTCATCTACGACTTGGGGCACATAAAGATAGCATCGCTCGCAGAAAAAATGTAAGTTTACAAAATGCCCAGTCAGTCTCAGTGAGACTTCTGTGGTGTTCTAAGCAACTAGCTGAACGACAAAATACCCGACAGAGGGGACACTGCAGCTGCTCTGCAACTGTCTCAGCGCAATCCGACCTCCGACACTCGGCGCAAAAGTATTGACAAGAGTGATTATTTTTGTGATGAAAAACAGAACTGCATTTTTCACAAAAGAATTTCGCTCCTATGAATCATTTTATATTTTTTATTCCGTAATAATGATTATCTTGATGCAGAATATATAATATTTTGTCTGTGGGTTGTATATCCTTGTGAAAACAGTGCCAGTCTCCCTGACTAAAGTATAGAACTCTAATGGTAGCGTTCAAATACATCTCAAACGCGCTAATGTAGCTAAAGTTCACTAGTTGCTCGTCGGGTAGATTCAAATTTCTGTGCAACTCTGCCGCACGTTTCATTAAATCAGCATCAGGCCAGTAAGGCGTAGAGAGACGCGGCCAAACTCTGATTAGAACCATAATTGCTAAAATCAAACAACATTTGACGTTTCTGATGAATAAATTAGTGTGTAAACTATAGATCTCAGTCGCCTGTGTTTTATACCTCCCCGTCTATTCCTAACGACGCTTACTATCAATTTCAAACAGTCACCTGCGATGCACTCGGCGTTGCTTTGCAGTGCATTGCCCACGGCATTTAGGAAAGCAGTCGCGTCAAAATGTTCTCTACATTGTGTAAGCTTTTCGGGGGGTTTAGCTCTAGGATCGCTGTCTGGGTAGACAGAATGGCACGGAAAACAGTTCATTCAGACAGCAGTTTGGTGAAAACTGGCCGCAACCAGTTTTATTAAAGTCCACAGCACACAGATAAAAACAAATCATAAACAGAAACCCTGGGCTTGTCTAGCCTCTAATTACACTTAGATAGATGGCCCTCTCTATCCGGGACCCAGACTCTACCAGTCTGTGCCAAAACAAACATATCACATATGTTACCAGTATGGAGTTTCACAGACACTCCTCTTTATGTCCGAAGGTAACTCCAATGTCCAGACTTGAGAGAGGTCACCTCCTATTCAGTCGCTATTCGCACGGATTCTCACTGCGACTACTCCTGTGTCCGGGGTACTTCCTGCACCCAGACTGAGATAGCTCACACTCTTAGAGACTGCTTCCTTGTGCCAGGACACCTCCCTGTGTCCGGGCTAAAGACAGCTCCCACACTCTTGGAGACACCTTCTGTGACTAGACCCCTTGTCCAGACTGAATGAGCTCCCTGACTGCGCTCCCAAGCACCCACTTCTGGCTTCCTAATCAACACCTGAGTGGATTCAGGTCTGAGCTGCAAGCGTGTACTGAATGGCAGGTGTAGTGACCTTTCTTTACCACCAGGTTTACAAAGCCACACATTTCGCTCATACCAGTCAGCAAGGTACTTAGGTGAAATATACACCTCATTCACCACATATTCCTTCACTGTCTCACATATCCCCTCCCTCTTCTCCAGACCGGAGGGCTGGTCATCCAGACCGGAGGGCTGGTCAACAATCCAACAGAGACAGTGACCTCTGGACCAGTCATGGCCCTCATCAACTTCATCCTCACCACTGTCATAGCCAACATCAGCTTTCTCTTCATCTGAAGCATCCGCACTACCCTGTACCTCCCAGGCCTATACTCTCTGCGGGCCTCGGGCACACTGCACGGCTTCATCTTGACTCTAGTGCCAGCCTCAGTCTCGGTATAGTGGCTCACCAGATAAGTACGACCAGGCACGTCAGAACAGCTCTGCTGATTCTTCCTCAGAAACTTTCGTACCTCCTGTTTTTGGGGCACTGACCTGTGTCACCAACTGTCACAGGAGGTATAGGGGTTTTCTCTAATTCCCCCTGAACTTTCTTTAGCACATCTACTTTCTTAAATATCAGTTGATTCATAAATTCTACCTCACAGAACCCAAGCGCCTCTGTCATGGTCTCTGACCATTCCGAGCCACACTGCTCAAACGATTGGCACTGCAGAGGGAGCTGACCGTCCTTCTTGGTCGGTACACATAACCTATCCTCTTCTGGTACAGGCTCACTCCGCATAAGACCCAGAGCTCTCACTTCTTTCTCCAGGAGATCCCCATGGCCACGCATCCTCTCCTGTAGTTGTTGGACGTCCCCCACGTCTTCGGCCCTTTCTTCAGGCTCTTCTGGTAGGACATGCTCAGAAGCCCTACCATCAGTCTTCTTTTCCACCACGTTCTGCATCCCATCTGAGCTCCCGTGTATCTGCAGCGGCAACGGAGCGACACATCGCCCCTCCCACTCACTGGGACGTGGTTCAAGTGTAGACTCCATGAAAATGCGCCTGAGCTCACCAAGGCCAACCGAGGTCTCAAAATCTCATCTTGGGATTTATCCAGATCCTTTGGGTCGCTCGAGAACTCCGATGGCGCACCGGGCGCCAAACTTCCGGCCCGAGCTTCGCGAGTCGCAGCCACGGATCCGGACAGTACACCGTCCACGCCGCTGTCTCCAACAGAAACATATTCCGGGGCAGAGTCATTCCCCACATCTTCACTTGAGACATCAGCCTCTGGTGAGGCACCTGGCCTGGTGTCCACCACTTCCATGGCTTTCTCCACCTCTGCAGCATCACCTTCCGAATCCTTGGCCTGATGCAGATCCACACCATACATTGATAACTTCTCATTTTCAACAGCATCCACTTGTGCTGTGTTCAGTTTCAGAGTCCTGTCTTTCACCTTAGTCTTCGCCAGGGAACCGACCAACTGTACAACATCTTCAGATGCCATCCTCCGTCCGACTGCAAGGTCAGCCTCAGCCTTCCTCTCAGGACTCTCAATCTCCTCTGCTACCATGCCTTCCTCATTTGCACTGGTTGCTTTATGGTCATCAGATAATTCACTATCACTATCTGACCCTTTTTCTCAGCCACATCTGGCTCACTGTCAGGGCTATACACTTCATTTTCATTCACATCCTGCTCACTGTCAGGGTTATACAATTCATTTTCATTCATATCCTGCTCACTGTCAGGGTTATACAATTCATTTTCATTCACATCCTGCTCACTGTCAGGGTTATACAATTCATTTTCATTCACATCTTGATCTGGAACCTTAGTTAACATGTCATCCACAACATTAACTTCACCATCTGGTCCCTCAAGTATGTGACTATGTGACAACCCCAGCACTATACTTCTATATAGTTCAGGCACTAGGAGCTGACTCACAACCTCTCCCTGGACTTCAGTGTTTATGGCAACATGAGAGAACCTCTCCTCAGAGTCAGGCTCCTGGGAAACCTCATTTAGAACAATCATATTTTCCTGTGCTGTTTTAAGAGAGGGTTCTCGCCACTGCTCACTCTCAAAACCGTCACAGGACACAGGCAAGTCAGGGACACTCGGTTCCCGAGAACCACCATCCTCGTCTCCCAACATCACCTGCAAAGGAATTTCATCACTACCACAGTCATCATTATTATCAACATCATTATCATGACTATGATCAGTATTATCATCACTATCATTATCAGCATCAGCACCTTTTTTCATGGTCATCATCATTATCAGGATCATCATCATCATTAGCATTATCATCATCATTATCACATAATTTTAACATCCCACTAGCATCGTGTTCCGCCCCTCGGGACTGCGCACCCTCAGTAGGAGCTTCATCACACTGTCCATCAGAAACATTTCTCCCCCAGAGATCCTTAGACCGGGGAAAGTCATTACCCAATATAACGGGGTGCACCAGGGTCTTCACTACCCCCACTTCATATGAAACCTCCCGAGTTTGGGGACCAAGTCCACGGCAGTCTCTGGGTAGACTTTGGTGTCTTCATGGATGTACACCACACTCAGGTGCTTATCAGGGATGAAGTCCCTATCACTCAGGCTGTCACATACGGAAGTCACTGGACTCTCTGAGTCCAAGAGGGCCTGTGCTGGGCAGTCACTTACAACCACCGGGGACCCCTGTGGTCCAGTCTCTTCGGCTGAGGTGGACACACACACAGGCTCTGCGCAGGGAGAGAGGGATCTGCCATCATCACAACACATAGGCTCCCCCTCTATTGGACAGTTGGCTGCAATTTCACGCCAGCTCCAACACTGTCCATCACACTCTCCCACCCACATGTCCCCTCGGGCCTGAACCCGCTTATCAGCATACCCCATGTCCCCAACAGCTGGAACGCTCTTACCGCGAGAGTTCAGCGTCCGGGAACTCCGAAGTGACGACCTCTCAGACGGCTGTACCTCAGGAGGACGTGCTTGGGTGTAGCGGTCCACTATCACCTTTTCAACTCCATAATCAGGCCTGCTGACTGCAGACTCCCAACTGTATCTCCAGTCATGGACTCTCCTGGCACGGGCTGCAACCGTAACACCCAGCCGGGTAAGAATCGCCGCTTTTAACTTTGCATAGTCTTCGCTGTCCTGCTTGCTCAGGTCAGCCCAGACTTTTTGGGGTTCCCCAATCAGATAGGGTACGACCACCATGGCCCATTCAGATAGTGGCAGATTCTCCTTCTCTGCCAGTCTCTCAAACCTAGTAAGATATACCTCCACATCATCACGAGGTGTCATTTTTCTCAAGGACCGTCTTACCGCCTTCTTTATAGCGGACAATGCCGGTGCCTTCACAACATTACTTCTGGACGAGGTGCTGAGAGCTGCAATCTGCTCCAACACTCGGTTATTCTCCTGCTGCTGCTGCAGGAATTGCTGCCGGTGCTGCAGGCGCTGCTGCTCCATGCTCTGCTGCATGCTTCGCTGGGCCTGGACCAGGTACTCAATGAGCTCCTCCATACTGCCGGACTCATCTGTCTCAATCACAGCAGTCTTATGTTGCACATTAACTTTCGCCATTTGTTCAAACAGCGCCTCCATGCTGTCATCCATGCTGTCAGACTTCTCTGTCTTCACAACTGTAGTCTTCACTCAAGACATACACACTACACAGCTTTATTTCCACCGAAAATTCAGCCTTGCTGTGCAACCACTTTTTTTTTTTTTTTTTTTTTCCTTTGCAAAGTCTATTAGGGCTACTGTCTCTTTAAGACTGCTCCACAAACTTTTCTTTTGCTGCTGCACATTCCACAGTCATTTTCACAACAAGTTCAGCTTTGCTGTGCATACATTTTCTCTCTGCAGACCCTATCAGGGCCACTGTCTCTCCAAGACTGCTCCAAACAGACGTTTCTGCTGACACACACTTTTTTTTTTTTTTCTGTTGCTATTTCAATAGACTTCACCTTTAATGCTGTCTCTCGCCACTGTGCTGCATGCACACTCCAGCACTAACTGTACCAGGCCCTGCGCTGCCCCAGCATTCTCCGCCAATTGTAAGCTTTTCGGGGGGTTTAGCTCTAGGATCGCTGTCTGGGTAGACAGAATGGCACGGAAACAGTTCATTCAGACAGCAGTTTGGTGAAAACTGGCCGCAACCAGTTTTATTAAAGTCCACAGCACACAGATAAAACAAATCATAAACAGAAACCCTGGGCTTGTCTAGCCTCTAATTACACTTAGATAGATGGCCCTCTCTACGGGACACCAGGCTCTCATGTCTTCACGCAAACATCCACACTGCGCAAAAGTATGATTTACAGACATATTCTTTGTGATGAAGGTAACTCATTTTTCCAATAGAGATTGTCACCTCTATCAGTTTCTTATTTCGACCGAAATATCTTATCATGCAGATTAATATTTGTCTGTGGGTGTATATCCTGTGCACCCAGACTGAAGATAGACACTCTTAAGGATAGCTTTGCAAACTCTCAACGCGTATGGGCTAAAGTTCACAGCTCCCCATCTTGGAGATCAAATTCTGTGCAACCTTGCCAGTTCTGAATCAGCTCCCTGACTGACGCCCCAACACCGATTGCGCCCATTTGCTAAATCAACAACATTGAGTGGATTAGGTTCTGGTGCAACTTAGTCTATGCCGGTGTTTATACCTTCTTCCACCATTTAACAAAGCACACATTTCCGTCACCAGCATGCACGGGTGCTTGGTGAAATTACCCATCATTTAACACATCTTCTAACTGTCTCACAATTGTTTAAAACCGTAGACTGGGTTTAGTCTGCCCTCACCTTCTAATCTTAATTGTATAAAGTCGCCCGGGTCGATATCCCTCACGATCATATCCAGTAACGTTTGAATAGAACCGTGTATGGTCTCCAAACTTTCTTCAAAGGATCGTATACGGTCTAAATTCACAAATCTAAAATGGTCGATATACTGATAGGCATTGAGGTTATTCATCTCCCTACAAACGTGAAATAAGTGTTCCAAAAATGGGGACTGCTCGCCAATGTCCGGTGTATGAGAAGCTGAAAACTGTGACGCCGTTCCCTGTTCCTGATGCTCCGGCTTTAAAATCAGTTTACCTACTCCCAGAAAAAGGAGCCTTCCAGGTGTTCTGGAGCCAGACGATGACGCCGGCTCAACACCTCCTGCCTTAGGTGCTATTGTGCTTTTGGCACTACCAGCAGATGCACCACCACCACGATCAGTAACAGCTAGACCCCCACGCCCACGTCCGCGGCCTCTCCCACCATACTTCCTCATGTTTGTGAAAATGTACCAAAAATAACTGCAGATATATGGTACTGTATCAGAAGCGTACAGCTGTATACGGTCAAGGGGAAAATTGTAAATCTCCATATATATTTCCGGAGTCAGACACAGATGCTCACAGGCTCAGTATGGATTAGACCAGAATATAAAAAGCAGAAAAAGGGTACTGTATCACAAGCGTACAGCTGTATACAGTCTAGGGGTAATTGTAAATCTCCGTATATATTTCCGGAGTCAGACACAGAGCTCACAGGCTCAGTATGGATTAGACCAGAATATAAAAAGCAGAAAAAGGGTACTGTATCATAAGTGTACAGCTGTATACAGTATAGGGGTAATTGTAAAACTCCAATATATTTCCGGAGTCAGACACAGACGCTCACAGGCTCAGTATGGCTTAGACCAGAATATAAAAAGCAGAAAAAGGGTACTGTATTACAAGCGTACAGCTGTATACAGTCTAGGGGTAATTGTAAATCTCCATATATATTTCCGGAGTCAGACACAGACGCTCACAGGCTCAGTATGGATTAGACCAGAATATAAAAAGCAGAAAAAGGGTACTGTATCACAAGCGTACAGCTGTATACAGTCTAGGGGTAATTGTGAATCTACGTATATATTTCCGGAGTCAAACACAGATGCTCACAGGCTCAGTATGGATTAGACAAGATATAAAAAGCAGAAAAAGGGTATTGTATCAGAAGATACCAGGTGTATACAGTGTAGGGGTAATTGTAAATCTCTGTATATATGTCCGGAGTCAGACACAGATGCTCTTAGGCTCAGTATGGATTAGACCAGAATATAAAAAGCAGAAAAAGGGTACTGTATCAGAAGATATCAGGTGTGTATAGTATAGGGAAAATTTAAATCTCCGTATATATTTCCGGAGTCACACACAGACGCTCACTCAGTATGGATTTGACCAGAATATAAAAAGCAGAAAAAGGGTACTGTATCAGAAGCGTACAGCTGTATACAGTGTAGGGGAAATTGTAAATCTCTGTATATATTTCCGGAGTCGCACACTGACACTCACAGGCTCAGTATGGATTACCCAGAATATAAAAAGCAGAAAAAGGATACTGTATCAGAAGCTAACAAGTGTATACAGCGTAGGGGTAATTGTAAATCTCCGTATATATTTCCTGAGTCACACACAGACGCTCACAGGCTCAGTATGGATTAGACCAGAATATAAAAAGCAGAAAAACAGTAGTGTACCAGAAGCGTACAGCTGTATACAATGTAGTGGTAATTGTAAATCTCCGTATATATTTCCGGAGTCACACACAGTCACTCACAGGCTCAGTATGGATTAGACCAGAATATAAAAAGCAGAAAAAGGGTACTGTATCAGAAGCGTACAGCTGTATACAACGTAGTGGTAATTGTAAATCTCCATATATATTTCCGGAGTCACACACAGTCGCTCACAGGCTCAGTATGGATTAGACCAGAATATAAAAAGCAGAAAAAGGGTACTGTATCAGAAGCGTACAGCTGGATACAGTGTAGGGGTAATTGTAAATCTCCGTATATATTTCCGGAGTCACACACAGACGCTCTCTCAGTATGGATTTGACCGTAATACAAAAGGCAGTAAAAAGGTACTGTATCAGAAGATACCAGCTGTATATACTATAGGGGAAAATTTAAATCTCTATATATTTCCGGAGTCACACACAGACGCTCTCTCAGTTTGGATTTGACCGTAATACAGTACCTTTTTACTGCCTTTTGTATTACGGTCAAATCCAAACTGAGAGAGCGTCTGTGTGTGACTCCGGAAATATATACAGAGATTTCAATTTTCCCCTATACTATATAACACCTGGTATCTTCTGATACAGTACCTTTTTACTACCTTTTGTATCAGAAGATACCAGGTGTATATAGTATAGGGGAAAATTGAAATCTCCGTATATATTTCCGGAGTCACACACAGATAGTCAGCATGTATTTGTCCGTGATACCAGCCGGTACACAGTAGTGTGTGAGGAGCGTACAGCTCTATACGGTGTGGGATAAAATGAACGCTCGGTAACTGTGCAGAAAAAAAGAATAAAAATATTAGTGCTGTGTAAAAAGCAGTCTGTACAGCAGTGTACACACAGCAATACACAGCTAGCAGGCAGCCTAATAACCAGCGCTGCTGCACACAAGAAAATCCTCCCCTGTCACTGCACACTAACTGTACAGCACAATTGCTATCAGCACAAGCACATAAGAACTTCTCTTTCCAGTTGTAACTCTCTCCCTACTGATAAACAGCATCAGCAACCTCTCCCTACTGTTAAGATTGGCAGAAGTAAAATGGCGGTCGGCGGTCAGGGCTTTTATGGACACTATGACGCCTCCCAAAGCAAGCCAATCACTGTAATGCCCTTCTCTAAGATGGCGGTGGACGCTGCCCATGTCATCTCATTGCCCACAGTGTATGTCCTTGCTCATTGGCTGAAAAAATGCGCCTGTAAGCATTATGGGAAAACCAACTTTGGTGCTCGGGTCGACGACCGCATGGCTGACTTCACGCTATGGTCGGGTTTCGCTCGGCGAAACTCGACTTTGGCGAAAGTTGGCGACTTTTGAATCTGACCGACCTGTTTCACTCAACTCTACCTGTTACTGAACTGCATTCAGCTTCTGGACTATCTTATCCTTTGTGAGGTGGATTGTATATGGAGCTTTTGTATTTTTGACTAAATAAAGAACTTGGGATTGTTTACTCTTCTCTTGCTCTGTTGATTGTGTGATACCGGAGAAGGACCCCGTGACAACCTCCTCTTGGACCCCATGTAGTATAATATCCCTGTTTCTGGCCAACATGTTTTGGCACTCATATTGTATGAGGTCCCCCTCTCTTACTCACACTTAGTATAATATCCCCCTCTTTGGCCACCAATTAGTATTATTTCCTCTCTTGTTCCCCATGTAGAATATTTTCCCCCTCTCTGGTCCCCATGTAATGTCCCTCTGTCTTTCCCCCATGTAGTATAATATCATCATCTCTAGCCCCCATATTGTTTAATGGCTCCTCTCCGGCCCCCATATTGTATAATACCCCCTGCTTTGGCTTTCGTGTAATATAATAACCCTCTCTCTGGCCCATGTAATATAATGTCCCCCTCTCTAGCCTACATATTGCACATTGTCAACTCTCTCTGGCCCCCATGTAATATAATGACCCCCTCTTTAGTCTCCATATTCTACATTATCCTGCTCTCTGGCCCCATGTAATATAATGTCTCTCTCTCTCATGCCTCCATATTGTACATTGTCCCTCTCTTTGGCTCCCATATTGTATAATGTCCAACTCTCTTGTGTTCATGGTAATTAAAAAAATAAACATGATCCTACTCACCTCTCCCCGCTCCTAAGACGAGCCGCACTTTCTTCCTACTCCAGTGCTGCTGCTGGTCTTTGATAGTTATTGTATTGTAGGGATCTGGTGGTTCTCTGTTCCATAATATTTAACAACTGGATGTGCATCCAAGGACGTACATCCACCTGAAACTACATTCAGTCTACATCTTGAGCCAGGCAAGGTAGTCAGTGATAACGGCCGTAATTTTGTGGCGGCCACAGCACTGGCAAAACTCAAACACATGCCTTGCCTGGCTCACACCTTGAACCTGGTGGTGCAATGCTTCATAAATAATTATCCGGAGTTACCAGCCCTGCTCCATAAGGTGCGAAGACTGTGCTCGCACATCTGTCGCTCGCCCGTAGACTCCAGTCGTATGCAGAGGCTGCAGCGATCGCTCCACCTCCCCAAGCACCGCCTAATCATAGACGTTGCAACAAGGTGGAACTCCACCATGCACATGGTTGAGAGGCTGTGCGAACAGAGGCAGGCTGCAATGCATTTGTGGGAGGATACACGGGCAGGCAGTTTGAGGGCAGACATGGAGTTGTCGGGTGTGCAGTGGTCAAAGCTGAAAGACCTCTGTAAAGTCCTTCAGTGTTTTGAGGAATGCACACGGCTGGTAAGCGCAGATGACGCCATCATTAGCATGAGCATCCCACTTATGCGTCTGCTCATGCAAACTTTGACACACATTAAGGATCAGGCGTCTGCAGCAGAGGAGGAGGAGGGAAGCCTTGATGACAGTCAGCCATTGTCTGCTCAGGGTACTGTCCTGGATGAGGTGGAGGAAGAAGAGGAAGAGGAGGAGGATGAGGGGGATGATTATTTTGGGGAGAAGGATGCTTCTCAGGGAGCAAGAGAAAATGTTGGCTTGCCAAGGTCAGGTACAGGGTTTGTGCGTGACTGGAGGGATGTGGATTTGGCAGAAAGTGCTCCTCCGCCCACCACTGGCAGTGCATCATTGACACCTGGAACATTGGCCCACATGTGTGACTATGTCTTGCGGATCCTAAAAAGGGACCCCCGCATTGCCAAAATTTTGAAGGATGACGACTACTGGTTGGCCAGCATCCTCGATCCACGCTATAAAGGCAAATTACAGAACATCATGCCACAGGAGAACCTAGAGCTAACATTGGCGACCAAACAAGCAACTCTGGTAAACCGTTTGTTAGAGGCATTCCCAGCACACAGCAGTGGTGCAGGTTCTACCACGAGCCGTACTGGGCAACATGGAAGAGGTGTTCGTGGTGCACACAGCCGAAGTGGCGTTGGAGACAGGGGTTTCATGACCATGTTGTGGACTGATTTCTCGAGGACAGCTCACACGACTGTTAATACTGAATCGATTGCAACAGACAGGAGACAGCAGTTGTCAAATATGGTTAAAAATTACCTCTCCTTTCCTATCGATGTTCTCCCTCACATGATGTTCTCCCTCACAGTTCATTCCCCTTTGACTACTGGGCCTGTAAACTGGACACCAATATGGAATTGGCACAATATGCCTTACAGGAGCTCGCTTGCCCTGCTGGTAGTGTGCTCTCAGAAAGAGTCTTCAGTGCTGCTGGATCAATCCTGACAGAAAGAAGGACCCGCCTGTCGACCAAAAATGTTGGTGATCTCACCTTCATTAAAATGAAGCATGCCTGGGTTTCAAAGGATTTTGTCCCACCTTCCCCTGATGACACATAGGTTGCCAGCAAAATGGCTTGCTTTGTCCTCCTCTTCCTCCGACTTCTCCAATTCCTCCATTTGCAGCTGCTGAACGTCCAGCCTACACCTCAACATATGCCAGTTTTTCCACCTCCCTAACTGGGCTTTACCTCCCCCCCCAGGGCCGGCATCAGCACCTGGCGCACCCAGGCAATTGCCGGGGCCCTGAGCAGGTATGGGGGGCCTGTAACGGTGTGTGCGACAGAGCAAGAAGGGACACCAGGCCGAAGATCAATCCAACGGGATTTATTGAGACAGGGATCACATAATATCAATAGCTTATGAGTACACAATGAGTCCACACCAAGAGGGAAACAGTTCGGGGGGCGCCACCCGGTAATCCGACGCCAGGGAAAAGACAAAATAATCCTGGGATGAGTTCAATGGATCCAACAGATGAGGGACATAACACCATTCCACGGGATCCACACACGGGCACTAGGATCTCGCCTCAGCATAAGATACTAGCCCCTGGCCCGTCAACACCCAACAACAGTCTTTAGATTCAGTCCTCAAATCCAGTAGGATGGTGAGACATCACAATTCCATGTGGCAAAATAATCTCCAATCTACATACATGATACCACATTCCAGAAACCCTGTCTGCAGTCTCTGTACAGGTTTGTGTATTGGTCATGGCCCCTGCAGAGTGGAACAAAGACAAGCATGTCCCCACCAGACACAGGCAAGAAATGCTAATGTAAGCCTGATTACAGTATGGTCCATGTGCACAGGCTGGGGGTGACTCTCTGTTACAACCAGGGGCGGATTATAATAGGGTCCATCTGGGCTACCGCCCAGGGCCCAGTGGTGTGGGGGGCCCACCACAGGGCCGCCTTCAGGGCATTACTGCCCTGATGGCTGCGCGCTGTGGCAGTTTAACGCTATTGACGTGCGGGCGCCCGCACGTCAATAGTTAACAGCCACCAGCCAATCGGAGGCTGACAGCTGACGTCGGCCACAGCGCACACGTCTCCGGCGTCTGACGCGATTGCGCGCTTGTGGAGGGAGCTTCGGCGCTGGAGCACGGAAAGGTAAGAAGAGAACGTGTGGTTTTTTTTTATTGAGCGGCAGGCCCGGGGACAGACTCACTGGACACATGGGGGAAGAATGCTGCCTGCCATGATGGGGACATAATGATGGACATGATGGGGGCAGAATACTGGACATGATGGGGGCAGAATGCTGGACATGATGGGGGCAGAATGCTGGCCATGATGGGGGCAGAATGCTGGCCTCGATGGGGGCAGAATGCTGGACATGATGGGGGCAGAATGCTGGACATGATGGGGACAGAATGCTGGCCATGATGGGGACAGGATGCTGGCCTTGATGGGGGCAGAATGCTGGACATGATGAGGGGAGAATGCTGGACATGATTGGGGCAGAATGCTGGCCATGATGGGGCAGAATGCTGGCCATAATGGGGGCAGAATGCTGGACATGATGGGGGCAGAATGCTGGACATGACAGGGGCAGAATGCTGGACATGACAGGGGCAGAATGCTGGCCATGATGGGGCAGAATGCTGGCCTTGATGGGGCAGAATGCTGGACATGATGGGGGCAGAATGCTGGACATTATGGAGGCAGAATGCTGGACATGATGGGGCAGAATGCTGGCCATGATGGGGGCAGAATGCTGGACATGATGGGGGCAGAATGCTGGACATGATGGGGGCAAAATGCTGGACATGATGGGGCAGAATGCTGGCCATGAAGGGGACAGAATGCTGGCCATGATGGGGGCAGAATGCTGGCCATGATGGGGACATAATGCTGGACATGATGGGGTCAGAATGCTGGCCATGATGGGGCAGAATGCTGGCCATGATGGGGACAGAATGCTGGCCATGATGGGGGCAGACTGTGAGACATGGGGGCAGAAAGCTGGACATGGGGCAGACTGTGAGACATGGGGCAGAATTCTGGACATGGGGCAAACTGTGAGACATGGGGCAAACTGAGACATGGGGGCAGAATGCTGGACATGAGGGCAGACTGCTGGACACGGGGGGCAGAATGGAGATACTGGGCATGATTGTAGACACAGGGGGCAGAATGAGACCCTGGGGGCATGACTGGAGACACTGGAGGCATGACTGGAGATACTGGGGGCAGGATTGGAGACAGATGGGGCAGAATAGAGACACAGGGGGCATGATTGGAGACAGATCGTGCAAGATCAAGGGGCAGGATGGATACGATGGAGACAGATGAGGCAGGATGGGGAGATCATATGGGGCGGGATGGGAGAACATATGGCTGAAGCCAGGAATGAGACACACGGGGGCTAGGATGGGGAATTTTATTACCATAGGGGCTAATTAAGGGATATTACTGCAGTCATGTATTTATTTTATTTTTTGAGGATACTGTTTTAAATGGGGGGGGCGGTCCTGTTACTGTGCAGAGCGACACTGTCGCCTTTTTTTCTTTATGTGGTGTAATGTAGAAGTTGGGAAAAATTAAGTAATGTGTTCTGCAAGTGGAGCGCTAGATAACTGTGTTATTTCCTGCAGAGACGAGCCCTGGCTGGAAGAAGTGATGGCGGTCTGTGCTGGATGAAACATGAAAAGCAAAGATGAAGGACTTCACCTAGAGACGTCACTGGTGAGTCAGTGTGTTACCTATACACTGACACTATACACTGTATACTATATAAAGAGCTGTGTATAATGTCACCACCAGTGATCACTGTATTACCTGTACACAGACACTGCATACTAGGTACAGAACTCCTGTGTATAATTGCACTTATGGTGATAGTATTGTGGTTTTTTTTTATTACTGATCAGTATTCTAGTATTCAGTGACTATGTGGTGGTAATATGTGGTTTGGACATGGTGTTGCGGTATTTGACCCTTGTATGTGCTATTTGGTCACTTTGTGGTGGTAATATGTGCTCTGGTCATGGTGTTGTGGTATTTGTTCCTTGTACGTGATATTATTCGATCACTGTGGTGGTAATATGTGGTCTGGACATGGTGCGGTGGTATTTGTCCCTTGTATGTGGTGTTATTGGTCATTTTGAAAATTGAAAAATAAATTAAAATATACCTAAATTGTATTGCATATTTTAACAAATATTTAATAGGTTACAGTAGAGTAGGGCCCGGCTAAAAGTGTCTACTGTGTTATGGTGGCAGCTTAAAAAATCTTTTGGCCAAAACAAAAGCTGCTGGCTATATGTGTGATCTGGTGATGGGAACTGTTAATGTATGATAGGTGAGAAGTGGAGTTTTTCCAAGAGAGAGCGGTGGGACTGTGGACAGTTCGAGGGGTGGAGGCGCCTGGAATAATCTGTTTCAGGTATATGATGACCCCGTCGCTTGACCCCATCACATGACCCCGTCACATGACCGGGGGGGCCCACAGAGTCTGAACAGCCCGAGGCCCTGGCTACCCTTAATCCACCCCTGGTTACAACCCTCTTTTACAGAGCCCACTCGCCGTCAGAGACACCGGCGTACTGTGAGGGGCCCTGTGCCAGTGCCGGCGCACACGAGTGGTCCCCCCTGCTTGCTCAGGGCCCCAGCACTTGCAATACTTACCTCTCCCTGCTCCACCACTGTGACGTCTTCCGTGTTTCCTGACAGTGACATTCAGGTCAGAGAGCGCGATGATGTCACGTCTGTGCGCCCTCTGCCTGAACAGTCACAGTGCAGAGAGCTGAAAGATGGCGACGCTGAGGAGTCCAGAGGTGAGCAGTGCCCAGCCAGGAGAGATATTTTATTTTTTTAATGTTTGGAGCAATATATGAGGAGCATTATACACTGGAGCATTATATATGGGGCACATCATACACTGGAGCATCATATACGGGGCCCATTATACACTGAAGTATCATATAGGCCCATCATACACTGGAGCATCATATAGGCCCATCATACACTGGAGCATCATCCATGGGGCCCATCATACACTGGAACATCATATACGGGGCCCATTATACACTGGAGCATCATATGGGGCCCATTATATATGGAGCATTATATAGGCCCATCATACACTGGAGCATCATCCATGGGGCCCATCATACACTGGAGCATCATATACAGGGTCCATTATACACTGGAGCATCATCTTGGGCCCATTATATATGGAGCATTATATAGGCCCATCATACACTGGAGCATCATCCATGGGGCCCATCATACACTGGAGCATCATATACAGGGCCCATTATACACTGGAGCATCATATTGGGCCCATTATATATGGAGCATTATATAGGCCCATCACACACTGGAGCATCATCCACAGGGCCCATCTTATACTGGAGCATCATATGGAGCCCATTATATATGGAGCATTATATAGGCCCATCATACACTGGAGCATCATCCATGGGGCCCATCATATACTGGAGCATTATGTGGAGCTCATCATATACTGTATGGAACATTATATGGGACCAATTATGTATGGAGCAACATATGGGGCTCATTATTCTGTATGGCGCACTATGTGGGTGCCCATTATACTGTATGGAGGACTATACTGTCCGTTTTTTGAGCTATTGTAGAATTTACAATAGATATCACTCATGTAATGTAAGAAGTGAAGTATTTGGCATTGTACTATACCTATATTTCTCTGCCGTATCGGAGCATCATGAATTGTGGTATGTGTTAAAGGGGCCCTCTGAGACTCTTTGGCCCGGGGCCCACGAAAACCTGGAGCCAGCCCTGCCCCCCACAACTTTAGCCAAATAACCCCCAGTTTTCAATGCGTTACTATTATTATAAAGTAAATTAAGGTTGACAAGCTTAAGTAATAAGAATTGATGTCGTTGGCATTGAAATGGGCACTGTAGGTGTGTTTACTGTCCTCCACTGACTGCCGACTTTTCTTCCCCATTGACTGGCATTGGAGTCGGTTCGAGTTTCAGTCGGACCTTCGACTTTTTCCGTTAGTCAGCCGATTTCGTTCGACTCGCGTTTTGGGAAAGTCGGGTGGTCCGAAACCCAACTCGACCCTCCCGGAGGCAAAGTCGCTCATCTCTAGTAACAGGATAAAAGCCCTAGGAGATGAGAGTCCCACAATCCAGCAGACAGAGGATAACATAGTCCATATACTCTCTTTTTCTCTGAGGTGCTGTGTTCACATTATCTTTCAACACAGGATCTGGTGTCTCACCTCCCTGATATTTTAAAAGTCCTCCTCCTCATTCACAGGTCAGGGGGGAAGGTCGCAGAGGCTCATTGTTTCAACAAGCTAGTTCAATATGTCATTAGCATATTAGCAAACAACATGATTCGATGACCCTGTGGAAAGATAACAGTACAGTACTGTGGGGGCTGATATCTGATGGCAGCAACAGCTATTCATCAATTAGCAAATAACTCATCCTAGAAGAGAACACCATGAAAATCAGTAAAATATTAATGCTAAAAAATGATACCCACATACCATATCCCAAATCACAACCTCTCCCCCCCTCTTAATAAGTGAGCACGCCATGAGGTCTACACAGACCTCTGGCCTGCTCACTTTAGTCCACTTTGCGCCACTGTTTATAGTTCCTTGTACAGTGGCAGGGGTTGCCATAATCATGAGCACTTGTTGTCCTTCCTTAAATTTCCAGGTCCTGGCGTTACGGTCATACCAGTTTTTTTTAATAGACTGGGCCATTCGCTGATGTTCATTAGCCAAGGTAGCTAGCTGGGCGAGACGGTCTCTGAACTCTAGAACATAGGGAATGATGGGCGTTCATTGGTCCTCTTGACCACCTGTACCTCTGTGACATCACATGCCGTCTCCAGTGTTGCCGGCCATCTTCTTCCTGCCGCATATCCAGGGACGCTACAGGCCGGAGCTTCCCTGGCTCTACGCGTGCATACCCATATCTACAACAGGCGTCCTATGTTTCACGCTAGGACTGCATT